>PXOD01000721.1:0-87841 GCA_003012165.1 Paramyrothecium roridum
ATACTATTATAATATTAATTTAAAACCACTTTATATTCTATATTATATATTTATTATAAAGTCCGTCTTATCTATTTATATATTTATATTCTTATTTTATATTTATTACTATACCTAGAGAGGTATTTACTATAAGAATCGAAGTTCTTATATACTTACACGATCGTGCCCAGCTACCTATGGCATATACCGTGCTATTCCTAGTCATTTTGCTACTGAATTGTATCCGATCATCTTACAGGATTCCAACCTCCAGCGACTCAACCCCTTAACACTCTACGACCTTGAAATCTTCCCGCCGGCCAACCCTGCATTGTATCCTTCGTGTCAACTACATCCCCACTCATGATGAGTGTATGTTCTAGAAGGCAGCTGTCATCTTTCATCGTAGCGCCACTGAGTAACCTGCTACCCGTACGTAGCACACACCGATGACCTATTACGAGTCTGTTCAGGTCAAACTTGCCGCGAGTGTTTACGTGCCCGACAACACTAGCATCGTCTACAACGACACGATCTCCCATATTGATCAAGTCGGGCTCTGTGAACATGAGGCTAGGCTGGCCATTAACAAAAAGGGCACAGTCTTTACCGATGTGAGCACCGAGAGCTCGGAAATAGTACACAATCCAGCTTGTGCATGTGAGCATACCCAAAATTCCATGGCCACGATAACAGTTTCGGCGGAGCTTTTCAATCGCCAAGAAAATCTGCCAGCGCTGGCAGTAGGAAGATTGATCCCAGCTGTAATTTCCTGGTAGTCTTCGACCTAACAAGATCCATTTAGCAGCGATAATGACCGCCAGTGCTAGTATAGCTTGTAGAGTTGTGATGATCGCAATAATCACCCAAGATAGCAGCATCAGCCACATAAATTCTTTCGCGCGTCCTGCGTCATGAGACAAGAACCGTGCCATAGTCAAATTAACCAGTTGGATAGAGGCGATACTTGGTACGTTCCAGTAAAACGTGGTAAAAATCGTCATGAAAGAGGAGTAGCAGAATATGGCAAAGGGGCCAAGCACATGGTACGGCGCTTGACCAAGATAGAAAGCTCGCCCAAAAGGTGAGATGTCATCTGATGGTTTCTTTGTGCTGTCGTCTGTGTCACTGTCAGACATAGTCACAGGCTCTACCGCAACCCGGAACCAAGACTTTTTCGCAACTTTTCGCGACTCGGCCAATGTGTCATCACTGCTCATATGCTGAATTGGCAAGCGAGATGGCGTTTGCCTGGAGCTCTCGCGTTCGCCTGTGAGGGTTTCCTCACTGCTCATGTGACGGATTTGAGGGCGGCTTTTACTTGCTGCATTCGCATTATGACGGCCAGTGGATAAGCACACTGCATCGCCCCCTTTTGAGCCAACAAAAATGCCGTCGGCGGGATAATCTTTGCTTCGCTGAGTCACAGCTCCAGATCCCATTGTCGTTCTCTCGCCGATGGTGACACCAGGAAGTAGGCAGACCCTATCGGCAATCATGGCGCGGCTCTTCACAGTGATCTTTTCCGAACCACTGCCGTCCGATGTAATCAGGTGAGCGCGACTTCCAAATACAACGTCGTCCCCAATATCGAGTAAGTGATAGTCTTCAATACTGGGCCCGGTTCCGGGCCAATAGATGCGTTTGCCAACCTTCGCACCCAGCATACGGAGGGCTACGGAGGTTGCTTCATAGTGTTGCCCAAACATACCGGTCACATCATGAAGATTAGACACTGGCATGAGAGTCTTCAAAAGGGCTGCTCTCCAAGTAGCAATTGTTCCACTCCCCTTCGTGACAGTCTGCCCCATTTCGCCAAATAAAACGTCCAATATCTTCTTGACGAGGATGGTGAACGCGAATAATATGAAAGGAGACAGAGAACAGCGCAACACTAGCGCGAGGTAATGGAATCCAACCCGCTCAGGGGCTGTGAACCAGTCCAATATGTCGCGAAGGGGAGATCGTTTGTCAAGTGGCTGCTGTATAACCATTCCAACTAGGCCTGCAAGCCATGGTGTTATTGATAGAAACCACGCAATCAATGCGATGGGCCCAGTCAGTAGACAGGTGAGAACCCAATGGGGTCGCGGTCTCTTGCTGGCGCATATATTACGGTTAGCCTCATCGGCATCCTGCAGTTCCCAGCTGGATGAATTGATGCCAATGCAAGTACTGGGGGCGATATCGGAGCCTGGGGCAATAATGGATGCCGTGCCCACGGATGCATTTTCGCCGATACGGATCCGCCCCAGATACATTGAAGTATTTCTTTCACCTCCGAAGGGACGTAAAGTGCATTTTTCAAGTCGAACACCATCCTGGATCTCGAGAAGATCCCACTCCCCCAGAGACGCCCCAGAAAACTTTACATTTCTTCCGATCTTAGCTCCCATGAGGCGATAATAGATGCCTTTAGTAATGTCGTTGAAGCCGAAGAAGCCTAGGCCGCAGATACTCACAATCTTTTCAACAATCCACCATCGTGAATGATATTGCCCCCACATCGGGTAGAGTCCTTCGCGATAGCGTCCAATGATGAGCCATTTCGCCAGAATACCAGCAAACGGTGCTATGCACCTCGTGACGATGCGGGCGAACAAGATTGATAAAGTGAGGTTCAGAAGTCTCCCAATCACAGAGGTATTAGTTGGCCATGCTTGTGTGTAGGCGAGACTCATCATGAAAATTGTCCATTGGAAGCCACGTCTTGCCGGGTATACCACTAGAAGAGGTATCAACTGCATAGCCATTAAGAATGGATTCGTCGAGCTACGGGTTTCTGTGCAACCAACAAGCTCGTCGTCACATTTAATGGCGCCAGCCTCATGCCCAACTTTGTCAATGTGAGCAGCAATGTTGGTGACTGTCCCATCATTGAAGACGAGGCTGATTGGAAGATGAACATTGAACAATGAGCGCAATGCTGATACCAATCGCCCCGCTCTAAGTGAATCGCCTCCGAGACTGAAGAAATCGATATTCGATGGTATGTCTGCCGGCGATCGTGACAATATGTCTGCAAAAGCCTTGGTAACCTGACCCTCAGTTGTAGCTGTCAGCTCTTTCAAAGAAGCTCCTATAAGCGCCTCAAGGCATTCCTCTAGCTTGCACTCATCTACTTCTTGCTTCTCACTTCGTGGAAGTGGTTTCGGCATGACATGGATCGTTTCAGGCACCATATAATTATGTATGGAAGTGGCCAGCTGCTGCCTCAGCTCGTCGATGGCAGGTATTTTAGTAGCATTTGGATGCCGTTTGGATGGTGCCAAGAATGCCTCGACCTTGCCGTCTACCGGACTTCGCCGACAGTGACTCTCCAAGCCCGGTGGAGTAATAGCTTCGATGCATGCAGAGACTGCACTGCAATCAACGGCACAAGGTGAAGCATCAATGCGGACGGCAATGTCGGTATCTGGGGATGGACAAATTGCTTGCCAGTGCCTTTGAAGGTAGGGGATATCATCCGTAAGCTCTGGCAAGCCCAACCTATTGCCGAGCCTAATGCGAAGGACTTTTCCATTCTTCTTCGGCAGATCATCCATATATGTGACCAAGACAGGCCACTTGACTTGTTGCAGAGAAAGTCTCAGAGCATTGTGCAAAGATCTCAGATCAACGCGGGGAGTATTTCGCGGCGTAACGAGAACGACGGCGACGACCTCCTGGAGGACATTGTGCGTAACCGAGAAAGCAAGAGCTTGAGTGACGCGTCCACTAATAGGCGAGTCTGGTGACATCGCTGCTGAAACAATGGCATTTTCCACCTCAAATGGAGAGATGAGCTCGCCACCGCGATTGATTACCTCTTTACTCCTCCCTGTTATGTACAGGTAACTGTCATCATCCATGTAACCGAGATCTCCTGTGTCAAACCAGCCACAGGGATTGAAAGGAGATTTGTCGATTGAGCCGTCGGGCAATAGGTAGCCGGGAAAAACAGGCTCACCCCGGACGCAAACCCTGCCGACTGTATGCGACGGGACGTTGTTATCTGACCAATCGAGAATTGTGAGTTCCGGCCCAGTACTCAAACCCGAAGTTCCCTCACGATCCAGCTTATAATCTAATGGAGGCGTCGAAATCGGCATGCACCTGCAGACTGTTAGTTGTTATGTAAGCAAACGAGGATTCAGAATGCTTACTCCGTCATACCATAACTGGGTAGGACGACGCACTTGAAAGTATCGCGCAGTTGGCATGCTAGAGATGGAAGTAGCCCGCCGGCTGCATTACACACAAGCCGAAGTCGGCTCTTCTGCAAAGCCTCTGATCGTGAGTCAGCTTCTGCAAGGATAACGGAGTGCATCGATGGCGATGCATAGTACCAGGTGGGTTGAATGTCTTGAATAACGTCCCAAAATAGTGTCGGATCGAATGCTGGACAGCATACAGCTGAACCTCCGGAAAAGACTGGTGCAAAGATGTTTCGTATGAGACCACCACTACCACCATTGTTTAATAAAAAAAGCGAAAATAGAAGGCGCGGTAAACTTACACATGATATAACGGCATCATATTGAGGCAGATGTCCGTCGAAGTAAGTCCCCAAGAGTCCATGACAAACACGATTCCGGCAACGATTGAATGGACTGTTAATGGCACCACCTTCTTCGTCCCGGATGTTCCACTTGTAAATAGTATCAAGCCGATATCGTCCCCATTATTAGCGACTTCCACCCTATTTGACTCCGGTAAGGGCTGACCATCCGCCATGCGAAGTTTGAGTTGATCACCTCCCAGCCAATCAAGGAGAACGATTTGGATCTGGTTATCGACGACCCAGGACTCTTTTAATCGCAATCTTTCGTAGTCTTCAGCTGATGTTAGGATAAGCCTGGCTCCTGCCTGCATAACATCGGCCCTAAATTGCTCAGCACCAGCAGCAGGATTGATCGGTGCTGCTGTGTAAAATGTCATAACAGCCATGCACATTGCTGCCATGGCTGGTCCATTGGGAAGCGCAATAGCGACGACTGGCCGTCCATTATCCTTATCCAGAGGTAGGCAGAACTCTGTCACTATTTTGTGCAATCCGTCGTGCGTGATGTAATCATTTGCCCTCGTAGTGCGAAGGGCAGGTTGCTTTCCTTGCCCAATAAAATCGCCCAGAGAGGAATAAGAGCGCTTCACAAGGCTCGCAGTAGCCTCTAGCAACCCGGCCAACTCGCCCTTCTTGGACTTGTCGTCCTCGGGTAGAAGTCTACATAGACGGATATGGCATCTGATAAGTGCGATGGATGGCCATGGGCCAGGTATCTTTCGTAGAAGATGGTATAGAAGTTGAAGAGGTCGGTGCGAGGATTGATTTGGAACCGGGATTGAGGAAAGCAGTAACTCTTTGTCGATAGAATTTGATGTGAGTACTTGGAGCTCACAACTGTCTTCAAACCCCGCAGATGATGTGTCGTAAAGTTTTTGAAGACACTCTATTTGCTCCTGAGAGAGCGGTTGCTGGTCCATACCGGCTCTGTGCGCATCGAGCGGCTCGGACACGCAACGAGGTTTGGGATCAAAGTGATGCAGAGGCATTCACCAAATCAACGAGAACAAAGAGTTGGCAAGTCACGGATAAGTAACTCAGATCATGGACGATATACATGAAAGCCTGACCTTGATCACGAAGGGGACCATTCCTTCATTTAAGGACTTAGGGTCAGTGAAGGGAAGTAGAAGAGAGCCGTCGAAATTGCCAGATCTGATTGGTGACCCTTGAAGCGCGACATATCCCGACATAATACATACCAGTCTGTAAGCAGGAGGCGACCGCGTCCATTGTCATCACGCGCCCTACACAAGAATGGTGGTCCATAGATAGCCATCCCAGCACACGATACAATAAGGGATATGGGCCACTGTTACTCACATGTGTCGATCCAGGTAGACATTTGACAATCTGCACCACTAAAGGAGATGTGATTAGGACTGAGAAAGGCACCAAAATGAAAGAGATATCGTGGCAGGCCAACAATGTGTGAAACATGTCTTGCACGAAGCCCACGACGACCCCCAAGTGGGCAAGCAGATGTGGCACAGTAACCGAAACCCATTGTGCTGGCGAATTTCTTGCCGATCCTTCTCCCTAGAATCCATCCGAGTTTAGCACCAGATTGATATCTGAATTCAGGAACTTTTTCTTCCTTTTTTTAATAGATTGGTAAATTGATGGACCCGGAAGTGATCATCCACAGCCACAATCTATACTAAACTTAACACTTTTACTGTAGGTGGGATTGTAATTTGGAGCATGGTAACATAGATGACGTGCAAATAAAGACCGAGGAAAAGAAACTCGACAGGTGAGGTTGGACTGTTGTCGTACGGCCGGAGAACTTGTCGTGGATAAAAACCTTTTACTCGCTCCAGTCGAACAGGGCGGGGTGGGGCCGCCGATGGACGGCACACACAGGCCCACAAAATACCGATCCGTCGGTACCTATTACAGTGGGCTTCCGAAAAAGGTTGGAATTTAACAGCATTCCGTTGTCAATGGCTTATCACGTATTCGAAACGATGATCGTCATTGGTGTCTCGGAATAGCCACTCGAGCAAGAAGGAGGTAACAGCAGCAGAAGATCCATACCAAACCTTGGAAAGTTCGTTGGAAACTCCGAAGATGAACGTGCGGCGTGGGCCCCAAACAACCAAGTAATTCATGCGTTGTGCCATCCTCGGCAATGGCTCGAGTAAGCCACCTGGTTTCCTATTTTCTTCTCATCCTTTTTCACCTTTCTTTTCGGATGAGAATTTTTTATTACACACCCAATTGTATCATATGATAGTGTTGATTATGATTGAAAGGGGACAATGATTGCAATACACTCCACTCGTCAGCAAAGGGCGCCTAGGAAGGGTTGTGCATAGGCCGAAACCTGAGCTTTGGGAAGATCATACATGGCAAGTAGCACGTTGGAATTATTTTGGCAAGTTGACAGCAGGCAAAAATATGCCGATCTAACTGGCCATGCTGTAATCTTCTATAAAGGACAAGAGTCCTTAGATATGAGGAGGTACAAAATAGCCAAATTTATCATTCAATTTGTCTATCCTGTGCGTAAATCGGAGAATATTCTGGGATGGGATGACGTAGAAGCCGTATGTCGAGACAAACAAGTCTCACCCATCTCGTTATGTCTCAGTAACGAATCCTGGAAGAAACCTGATAACTGGCGCCTCTTATTACATTCCCAGCCTTGAACTTTGCGAAAGGTGGGTCACGGATCAATTTTACGCCGAACATGGAAGAGCTCCGTGACGATCGTCAATTGTTCATCAGGGTCTCTACGACACGCAACATAAGACATGAACCCTTGATCTGCACACCATCTCTTCGTTCAAAAATTTCCCACCTCCTTACGCTTTGCTCCCTTCCAAATCAACCCTCGGTGCTAAGTCGCCTTATTTCTCCAGATGGCTACTTTGCCGCCTGTCTCCACGTGCGTGTCATTGCACTCCGACACGTTACGCTGGCTCAAAGGCTGACTTGGTGCTGAAATAGTGTCTACGTACAGAATCTAGAGGAGCGAGTCAAACTCGACCAGCTCAAAGATGTCCTTCGAACGGTGTTCAGCGAATTCGGCAACGTGGTCGATGTGGTGATCAAGAAAAATGTCAAAGCAAAAGGTCAGGCGTTCGTCGTGTTTGATGATCCTGAAAGCGCCCAAAAAGCCATTGAGGAGACTCAAGGGTTCGAACTCTTCGATAAGCCAATGAAGGTGGCTATGGCGCGGACGAGAAGTGATAAAACAGTCGAGTTGAAGGGTACTGAAGAGGACCTTGAAAACCACAAGAGACACCGTCAAGCTGAAAAAGGTACGTGGGAAATCACCGCCCACTTTGTAAGCCTTCCTTTCCTCTAAAATTACTTCATATAGACAAGCGGAAGGCCCTTGAAGCTGCCAACGAACAAAGACAATTGAAGAGAGCACCGGGCGCCGTACACGATTCCCGACCAAACAAGACCGCCAAATCTTCAGGGTTGAAGTCCACCAGCGTAGCAAACACTGCCGTTATTCCAGACGAGTACCTGCCGCCAAACAAGATTCTCTTCTTGCAAAACCTGCCGGATGATTACAGTGTCGAAGCTCTTACCTCGATTTTCGGTCGCTTTGACGGTTTGCGCGAAGTCAGGCTTGTGCCTGGAAGGCGTGGAATTGCTTTCGTTGAATATGACACGGAGCAGGGGGCTATCACTGCAAAAGAAAATACAGCAGGAATGAGTCTCGGGGATAAGACGATCAAGGTGACGTACCAACGTCAGTAAGGGTATCAAGGTAGCTGGATGGTTTGAGATTTTCTCATTACAGCCAAGCACAACCTGTTTAATACATACGGACGAGTCCTGTGCATAAGGACCGACTAAAGAAGCTAAGTACAAGCTCGGCACGACAGCCACCAACGTGCTTAGGGAGCGACTGCCAAGCATTGAAGTATCAGACTTGTGTAATCTGGTCTAGAAGATGACATCTTCATCATCCTCAGCAGCTAACATATCGGTTGGTCCATTATCATCCTGTGTACTCTTCTCCGAAGCATCGCTGCCCGCTTCAGCTTGGCGCCTTGCTTTCATTTCCGCGTCGGCTGCAGCAGTGTCTCTCTGTTTCTTGTTTGCAACCTGTGATATTCATTAGTTGGTCGCCCAACCTTCTGGCATAGGATGATCGTACCTTCTTCAATCTATAGAACTCCTCTCGGTCAAGCTCATCGAGTTCCGAATTGATATATTTAATGGTGTTTTCCGTCCTAGGAATGATAACATGTTCAATGGCATTTACTATTGGTGTCAGTGGTGATCAAGTAACACTTCAACGACTGTCACAAAACACACCTCTGCGGTTTACCACCTTGATGACTTCGTCAAGAATGACGAAGGCAGTCTGCAAGCTCGCGAGCTCCACAAGAGCCTCGACCGCCCGTGCGTATGTTTCTCGGCAACGTTGAACTTGCTGACCGCCTTTGCCCAAGCCAGTCAAACCAAAGTCGTTATTGCCTTCAGTCAGATAGCTTTCATAGGCAGGTAGGAGTACACCCGATACGTTATCCTGCTTGGTACGAATGCGGAAGCGAGCTGATTTGGCTGACTCCTGGACTTGATATCCAATGTCGCCTCCGACAGCGTAGGTTACCTCGGCAAGAGAAAAAGCAGCAATCTGCATGACCCGGCCCATCTTTCGCTTCGCCTCGTCGATTCGCCTCGTGATCTCTACAGGCTGTCATTAGACTGGCTCAAGGTGGGTTCGTTAATCGTGGAAGAGCTCACCGCGGAAACGCCTATGCTTAATATTAGCCCATATGAAGCATACACTTCATGTTGCCACTTACTTTGTGAGAGCCTCACTTTTCCTCTTCAACAGACTGTGGCCTGTCTCCGCACCCTTGAGCTTGGCTTTCATAATACCCAGCGACTGCCGGGTCGGAAAGACGGCCTCGCGATCCTGCATTATACGTCAGCTAAAGCAAGCGCATCGAATCATGCGCAGTTACTGTACCGCAGCTCCAGACATGCTGAAAGATGACTGTTTGGTGGACCTGGAAACCTGCGAAGGGGGGCACGAAAGAGACGGTTTCGCTGTGTCGATGGTCTTGCGTCAGTAGGATGGTAAACCGTATCTACTGGTATCCGCTTAGCTTGGACAGTCGTGCTAGCGACACGAGGTAGGGAAAGTACCGACGTACCTTAGGCGGGTCCCCACAAGCTGCTTAACAAGAAACCGCTTAGGTACTTGAGGTAGGTAAGGTAGGTGCCAGGTAAGCCCAGGCAGGCGACATGACTTGGAAGGGCAAGTGCCTGCCAAAGGGCACTTATTTCTTAGCTTTATCGATAATGCCTTGCTGAAACATGTATTGCTAAGTACCGTGCGGCATTTTGATGGCTTTTCAATACTAGTCGATACTTGAGAGCATTTGGCTGTCATTATTGCTATAACCGATCATAAGCCGCTTAGATGCGAATTGGAATTCATAACACCCAGATTCTGTACTGTGCCTGGCTACTGGTTGAGCCGACCGATCGCAACGCGGCGCAAATCTCGATGCCAGCGTGCTGGTCAAGCAGACCGGGGCAACGAGACGGTACGACACAACTTCAAGCTATGGCTGTACTTGTTTTATCGTAACGACTTTTTTCAGCATCCGTGCACCTGCTCAAAGGCAACCCTGGCCTGGCAACCATACGCTGTGTCGGCGCGGGAAGCTGCTGTATTCATCAATATGGCGGCATTTGGATATGCAAAAGAAGAGCGTCATCTTCACCTCGTGGTCAGCATAATCCCACACCCTGAATTGATTTGGACAAACTTGCTGACCTTCTTTATAGTCCGACGAGGATTCAGTCTACGAACAAGATGTACTAAGAGATCCGGCAAGCATCAAGCCATGGCTGGCCTACATCGATTTCAAGTCTCGGCATGGCGCAGCCATAGAACAAGCTTTTGTAATGGAAAGAGCCTGCTCCCAGCTCCCTCGATCCTATAAGCTGTGGAAAATGGTACGATGGCCCGACCACGAGTCTACTTGCCATACTGACAACAATCTTGTGTAGTACCTCAATTTCCGAACGAAACACGTTGCTAAATTGAATCCGGCTCAATTCTCCTCGGAATTCTCCAAGGTGAATGCACTCTTCGAGAAAGCCCTGATACTGCTCAACAAAATGCCGCGGATATGGGAAATGTATCTCAAGTTTCTCACCTTGCAGCCTCTTATTACGATTGCGCGTCGGACTTTTGATCGCGCCCTGAGAGCTTTGCCTATTACACAGCATAACCGGATTTGGGCTTTGTATCGGCCTTTTGCCAATGCTGCGTCTGGTAATACTGCGGTCAGAGTGTGGCGGCGCTACATGCAGGTTCACCCCGAGGATGCCGAGGACTTCATCGAACTCCTGGTTCAGACCGGCGCATACACAGAAGCGGCCAGGAGATACATTGCTGTTCTTGACAACATCCGATTTGCCAGTAAGCATGGCAAAGGCCACTATGAATTGTGGAGTGATATGGTGGATATGCTTGTCGAACACGCTTCCGAGGTGGATACAGGACATGATTCTGGTTTGGACGTCGAGCGTATTATTCGAAGCGGCATCGCTCGGTTTTCAGATCAAAGAGGGAAGCTGTGGGCAGGCTTGGCGACATACTGGATCCGCAGAGGTAACTTTGAGCGAGCTCGAGATGTTTTCGAGGAAGGCATCACTACGGTCATGACAGTCCGAGATTTCAGTCTCATATTTGATTCATATGCAGAGTTCGAGGAATCTGTCATTAGCAGTTTGATGGACGTTGCGACAAAGCGATCCGAGTCGGGAGTTGAAGACGAAGACGCCGATTTCGAGCTTGACATCCGGATGATGCGATTTGAGCACTTGATGGACCGACGACCCTTCCTCTTGAACGATGTTTTGTTGCGTCAAAACCCTCACAACGTGCCGGAGTGGGAAAAGCGCGTCGCCCTTTGGGGTGACAACAAACAGGAGGTGGCACAAACTTACACAGACGCGATCACTGCAATCAATCCTAAACGTGCCGTGGGTTCTTTCCACCAACTTTGGGCCAACTATGCCAAATTTTATGAGCGAGGTGGCGATTTGCGAAACGCACGGATTATCATGGAAAAAGCCGTCAAGGTACCATTCAAATCCGTCGCCGAGCTCGCAGATATGTGGATTGAATGGGCCGAAATGGAGCTGCGCAACGAGAACTTCGACGATGCCGTTCGGATCATGGCTAAGGCGGTACAAGCGCCAAAAAGATCGAATGTTGACTATTTTGACGAGACGCTATCACCTCAACAACGTGTGCACAAGAGCTGGAAGCTCTGGAGCTTTTATGTTGACTTAGTAGAAAGTGTTTCGAGCCTGGAAGAGACGAGAAGAGTCTACGAAAGGATATTCGAGCTCCGGATAGCGACCCCACAGACTGTTGTCAACTACGCTAATCTCCTCGAAGAACATAAGTATTTTGAAGAATCATTCAAGATCTACGAGCGAGGCTTGGATCTTTTCAGCTATCCCGTTGCCTTCGAATTGTGGAATCTTTACCTTACCAAGGCTGTGGACCGCAAAATTGGAATCGAACGACTACGCGATCTATTTGAACAGGCTGTGGAGGATTGCCCACCCAAGTTTGCTAAGACTATTTATCTCATGTACGGCAACTTGGAGGAAGAACGAGGACTCGCCCGGCATGCAATGCGCATTTACGAACGAGCGACACGCGCGGTGGCCGATGAAGATCGAGCCGACATGTTCAACTTCTACATCACAAAATCCGCTTCCAACTTTGGTCTTCCTTCGACACGGCCAATTTACGAGAGGGCTATTACAGCTCTCCCGGATGCCGAAGCAAAGGAGATGTGCCTGAAGTTCGCTGACATGGAAAAGCGGCTGGGTGAAATCGATCGGTCGCGCGCAATATATGGACATGCGTCACAGTTTTGTGACCCTCGAACAAACCCAGACTTCTGGACAAAATGGGAGCAGTTCGAGGTTCAACACGGGAATGAGGATACATACAAGGAGATGCTGCGGGTCAAACGCAGTGTGCAAGCGCAATACAATACAGATGTGAACTTCATTGCATCGCAAGCCTTGGCACGCGGGCAACGACCCACCGAAGGGCACGGGGGCGACGACAGTACTATGGATGCCATGGAAGCATTGGAACGACAAACCAAAGCACCGGAAGGATTTGTGGCCGCCAGCTCTAACGCCCAGGTGCCGGGCTTGATGACGGCGCCAGCTCCGGTCACGGCAAATCCAGATGCAATAGATATCGATGAATGAGAACATGTTGTACATATAGGTTGAATAAGATAATTTCAAGCAATTCCCGAAAGCGGTCCTCGAACCCCATCTTTGAAACGACGCCACGAAGACACAAACATGTAGTTTTGACACATCCGAACCATGGTAGCCATACCAGCGGGAGGAAACAGCCGGCGGACAAGAATTCTCCTGGTCGTGCAGCTAGATATTCAGAAAAAGAACGCAGCATTGTTCTATTCGTCATCTTCGACTGCTCCGATCCCAAGGCAACTTGGGAGGGATAGATGTCAATTGTGATGCTTGATTGCAACTCAATGTGAGCTTCCCTTGCCTCTCGTCATTTCAGCAACTTTTGCATGGTATTTCTCGGCGTAGTTTCGATCAACATGGCCGTCACGAGAGCTTGGGGTGGCATAGATGGAGCCCTTTCGCTTCTGAAAGCGGCTGGGGGGGACTTTAGATGCGTCTGTATATTGAGAAGTGCATGTTAGTGATGGTTGCGAATGACGGTGAGAGTAGGAAAACATAGAGCCAATACGTACCCCATTCATCACTCATCCTTCGATCTTGTTTAGCACCACCCGTTACGGGCGACTCGTTCATGGTGATGACTGCAGGGTCCGCAACAACGGGCTGCTGCTGCTGATCAAGGTGTTGATCCATTATGTTCACAGGCGAGTGTCTGGTGGGTTGGCAAGTGGAGACAAGCTCTACTTAAGTTGATCAAGGTGGATATGTCTCGTAATGAGGTGATTAAAGATTGTCTTGATATTTGAGATGATGTAAAACTTTGATAGGTTGATGGATGGAGATAGGAGAGAAAGGTGAAAAACCAAGCTTCAAACGAAACGGCGAGGCAACGAGGCCGACCTTATATGCCTTCGCCTCCACGCCTCTCTGACTACACGGCAACGTGCTACTGCCCATGGACACTCGCAAAGTACCGTTAGCTTTCAGGGAACTCCTACGTAGTAGGCCTATTTGCCTCTTCCTCGAGTACCGTCTCGCCTACGCATCTACGAACGATGGAGCTACGCCGTGTTAGGCTGGCTGCCTCCTAAAACATCTGGATGACAGCCAATGAGCTTAGAGTAGCCTACCCTACCATTGCTCATTGTGCCGTACCCTTGCAAAGAGTAGTCATGGATACCTGCACGCTGTTAGAGAATAGGCCTAGACGGAAGGCTTCATGCATATCGTTGGAAGGGTCTCTTACCCCGCAAACCTTGTCTCCCCTCCATGCGAAGCTGGCGCAGCTCAGGCGATCGCCGGTGGCCATTGACGTCATGTGTGTGGTCACGATGCAACTACGTTTTGTCCGCAGTGGCATTGGCCAGATTGCAGCTGGCACCAGTGCCGCCGCTGGACCTGGCTGTATTTGGTGTCACAGCTTCTGTAATTCGATAGTCTGTGGCCTCGGTCTCAGGGCTCATCAACTTATTCGGGATGACCCATTGGTGAGATGTAGTAGACTGCCCCTTACGCAGCTTGCAGATGGTATGGAGCTGAATTGTTGGTTGTCTTTGTGTGAAAGGGTCTAGTTGGCTTGGCTTGACTTGACGGTAAGCAAAAATCATGGGAAGGCTTCTTAAAAATGTTCCCTTAGATGCCAGGATCGGGCCCATGCTTTCTTGCATGGAGAGTTGTTGGATCAGGCTTTGCGTGAGACGCGTTCTGACAGGAGGGCGGTATCATAGATGTTCCACCATGTCGTTATTGCACTACGTCGACTCGCTTTAATGTTGCCTCCCCCTCCACCACGCCCGTCATTGCCCTGGCACCTACGTGGTTGGATCTACGTCCAAAGTTGCATTGTTTCCTTTAGGGATAGCGTCACATCGATCAACTGGGAGCATTATCACAGCTGCGCATGTAACTCATATCGCATAGTCGCCTCATCAACGACCTGCTTAGGCAAGGGACCGTTGTTGTCAGTACCGCCCGTAGCATTCATTGGCAGAGGCTGTGTAAATGGTGTGTAAGGACGGCTGTGTGCTTCGGCGCAGTCTTGGTCGGCGTATGCGCGTGCTGACGTTGCAAATTAAAACGTCAGGTAGAGTTCGTTAGTATGACTTGCAGGCTCACGCCGGCGCGAGCATCTGAGAAGGGTGGCCCCGTGAGGTCTAGTAGCTTCGCCCGCACGAAGGTTTGGTTTCGTCCGTCCACCTTTACGTTACTTTACTTACGATAGGTTGCTCTATGCTTGGAATGCTTTGCTCCAGGTTTTTTGTGCACATACCCTGCTGGCCCGTTTAAAGTTTTATTTATGACTGTGGTGCATGCCCAGAGATGAATGTTGTGGATAAGCGATCTGGGTCGTCAAGCTGTTGAAGATGATGCCAAGTCCTGCACCGTCATGCCTGTAACAGCTCACGTTCCTATGGAGAGGCCTGTGCCACTGCACCCATATGTCCGGGATGGGACGAGCCAGCGTGGCCGAGACAAGAAATCGGTGCAGCGCCGGCGAGGCCTCCATGAAGGTGGTGGTGCATCCAGTCGTTCTCCCTGGCGTTCGAGACCCGGGAGCTAATCGGCTTTCTGCCCAATAAACAGCCGCCGCCGTGTCTAGGCCCGGTCCATGGCTAGGTCAGTCAATCATCTTGCGCATCCTGCAGTGGCTGAGTTAGTGCTAATCAGTCCAGAGCTCAGTGTAAGAAGAGACAGAAAAGCGCAAGCTCCGCATGCAGCCAAACCCAATTTGATACACGTGTCTCGTGACCGTTTTCCTACTGATGTGGTGAGAGGAGGAATCTTGTGGGTAATGTTGTCCCTATGTGGGTAACAAATCATATGGTTCTATTTCTGTAAGCCTCTCTAACGTCTTTTGTTCGTGCGAAGGGGTTGAAGAGAATTTGAACTTGCTGGTAAGTTAAAGGTGCATTACGAGTATGGAGCATCAGGTAAGCAGCTCTCCACGGGTCAGATTTCTACAGCACAAGACAAAGTACATAAGGTAAGTATCTAATGTGGAGCATCTACAAGACTGCAGGTACCTATGCGGTCCACCTAAACAGGTATTTCGCAAGGTAGCCCACTAGGCAAACAACCTCTCCCTCTGTACCTTGCTACCGTGAGCCAGAGCTGAGGCGGGCACCTTCACTTCTCCGAAGAAGGCTCTTTCCACCTTATACTGCGCGAATGCAGTATATACCTAGGTACTTAGGGTGCTTTACAATATCTTGACTGAAGAGGGCTAATGTGATTGCCGATCACAGGAGTGAATATCAACGCTTGTCTGCAACCACCAGCCTCATTGAACGGCACGGGCAGCCAACAGGAAAAGACGCCTGGCTTCTCCAGTGAGTCATCGGGAAAGAAGCGGGTGTTGGCGGTGGCAGTGACAAATCATCTGGAACGTCAACATACTGCAGTCATTGTGCCTGCACATGCTGATTTTCTTGCGTCGCGCGAGGCCCGTTATGAAGAGAAAGCTCGATGCTTTCCTTCGTGACCAACGACCCTTGACAATGGCCGCCTCACGCTCCGTTACACTCAACCCCCGTGAACAGCAGCTCCGCGCTTTGCTTCTCGATGTGGCAGCGTCTATAGATGCATCGGGCAGCGTCCACGAGCCCATCATCCTCCGATGGGCGGGCGGCTGGGTTCGTGATAAGCTACTGGGCGTCGAATCTCACGACATTGATGTTGCCATCAACGCCATGACAGGTGTCGCCTTCGCCCAGCGGATCTGTGATTATTGTGACACTCCGGCAGCTGTTAAGAAGCACAGTATTGGCCCTGACGACATAGGCAACCTCCACAACGTAGCACGCAATCCCGACAAGTCTAAGCACCTCGAAACTGCCATGGTCCGCATGCTTGGCTTGGACCTGGATTTCGTCAACCTTCGCAAAGAGACTTATGCGGAAGATAGCCGTAATCCGCAAATGGAGTTCGGCACGGCCGAAGAGGATGCCCTCCGCCGAGACGCCACCATCAACGCTTTGTTTTACAACCTCAACACTGACCAGGTTGAGGACTTCACTGGTGGGCTTGCCGATATGGATAAGAAAATCATTCGCACCCCTTTAGAGCCTCTGCAAACTTTCACAGACGACCCTCTGCGCGTACTTCGCCTGGTGCGTTTTGCTAGCAGGCTGCAATTCTCAATCGACTCAGACACGGAGCGTTTCATGGGTGATAAACGAGTACTTGATTCTCTCACCGTCAAAATCAGCCGCGAGAGAGTAGGTGTTGAGCTTGAAAAGATGCTTAAAGGTACCTTGATTACATTCCCTGCTGTCAGCGACTTCCTACGTGGTGACTCAGAGTTTATTTTGTTGCTAATTATCCGCCCAGGCAAATTTCCATGTAGTTCGTTAGAGATCATCGATAGACTTGGTCTTTACAGGGCTATATTCACCAACCCAGCACGAGCAGATTCCACACCATCTTACGAATCTGTATTGCGATGGTCAGTTGCCTACAAGTGTCTCCATGAGTTGATGCAGAACCGCACAAGCCCCGGTTCCATCGCCCATACTTTGGTTCGAACAGACGACGCCGCCTACGTTGCTTGGAATCTAGCAGCGGTGGCCCCTTGGTTACCAGTGATGGACCCTCCTGATCCTCACCGGAAGCCAAATGCGTTACCGCCAGTGGCTGTTATAGCGCGAGAAGGCTTCAAATCCCCCAACAAGTTGACCGACGTTATTGCTGCCTCTCACCGTAACCGCGAGGAGATTCTTGCGTTGAAGCAGGCTGTATGCAATAAGGAGTCCTTCCTACGAGAGCGAGACCGATTTGGAATGGCCATTCGGCGCTGGGAGTTCCAAGGCGGTTCTTGGAGGCTACAGGTCCTTTCCACCTTATTAGTGGAAGCCATGGAGCATTTTGAGAAATGGTCAGGCCCAGAAATGACCGGTATGATCTGCCTTCCTCATAGGGTCGATTCTTCATTACTGACTGTTGTTAGCCCGAATAGACTTCTTGCAAGGTTGGCAAGACTTTCTCGATCATCTTACGGAGCTTGACGTCTACGAAGCGCCATCCCTCAAACGTCTTTTAGACGGCAATGCTCTGGCCAAGTCTTTGGGAACGAAACCTGGAAAATGGACTGGCAAAGCGCTAGAGGTTTGTGTCGCTTGGCAACTGCGAAACCCAAAGCAAACTGATCCTACGGGCGCTGTGGAAGAGGTTCGTAGGCAAAAGCAAGAACTAGGCATACCTATACAATAATGTCTGGATCTGACTACAGCTTCGCTCTCTCAGCAGCCGTTTGAGTTCCACAAGTGAGCCTGACTTGGATCGGCATTATCCATGTATCCATGAATTGCGGCCTTCTACCCCCGCGACTTGCTCTTGCATTATACTCTCATATGAGGCAGCAATACTGATCTGCTTCCACGGCCTTCCGACTTACGGCATGCAAAGGCGTCGGGGTCAATATGGCTGGCAAAGTCTGGAAATCGAGCGTGAGCCGTAGTCGTAGATTTATGATACTCGTCATTTTGTGGACGCATTTTACATGGAGAGGAATTAAAAGGCGAGCCCAACCGCGTCTCAAATTTGCGGACATTATGACAGGGACTGAGCATATAAATTAGGATAGACGGCATTACATGGTATCTGTGTTGCCTTGAGCTCGCCTTACCATCAAGAAGTGGTTAAGCGCCAGTGAATACTATGCCGCCCCAAGATGATGTCTATAGATTTCATCGACTGTGATGTCCCATGCAAAATGCAAATACCGGATGTACATTAACCATAAAACCCCTACGATTGTCAAAATCTATTTCCTTGTGCCTTTTATTTCTTGTTCCAAGTAGCGCATTCTTCTCCCCTGCTTCCTTTCTCCTCTATTCTTAAAATGATTGGCCCTTTCTACCCGAATATGTACTGCTATAACATGCCAGGGGTGCAAAATGGTGGTTGATGAGGTTTCTCCGTCTTAGTCATCAATCAACCTGACTGGATCACAAACCCGGAGGTACCATGGAACTGGATTGGATAACGTACTTGATACATCCGCTGGGATTGCTCAAGAAGCCATATGCTGCTGCGATTGCAAGCCTCGATTTGTTTGAGCCAAGATGGATTCTCCCCAGAGTCATGGCAGTCTTTTAAGTCAAAGTAACGCCGAACGGCTTCAAAAGCTTCTCATGGGTAAGCCGCAAGCTCACCCTTACCAACCTAAGCTCTCTGATAGCAGATTTGCTAACAATCTTCCGCTAGATCACGAACAAGCCTTTTCGTTAACAGAGTCCACGAAGTTGGCTCGTCAGGCAAACACCAATTCGGTAGGTGGGCCAGAATCATGCTGTGCTTTATCAGCACTCCTCCTCCTCCTCACACTCCTCTTCACATTCCTCTTCCCACGAACTCCAAGCCTGACGATGGGTGGCTAGGGTCGACACGAAGCAGCGTTAGCGGTGTTTTCGTCTCTCAGGTCTCGTGAAGCGTGTGGCATAAACAAAGTGAGCGGGTTCGATGCTTCGGAGATCGTAGAGTTGCTGGCCACTCATCTCTTATCAATAGACCATTATGGTGATGGTATTGCTCTACCCCCCCCTCCCCCCAACCCGATTTTGGTCAGCGATGACTTATTGATTGTATAGAGCCGGAAACCCAATCTCTCACAGCCGAGGTGGCGCTTGCTTGCCTCTGCATCATCCTTGCAGATCAGCCAGCCTCTGCACAATTCTGCCTAAGTGACGCGGCTCTATTGTCTATAATAACATACGCCAATGCGACTGATGCTTGGGCAACTAGGAAGGCGGCTTCTTTAGCTACTCAATTGTTGGATTCTCAATTGCTGGGCGACAAGCTCACTCAGTTCATTGTTGGTCCGCTACTACGTGACTATTTCCGCCCTTTGTTCTCCAAATCGTCTGCCAGAGTCACCAGCTCTGGCAGGCCTTCCTATTACGCTGAAGCCACACACGATTCTCCTCCCGGCATAGAGACACCCTCTTGGAAAAATGGTGGTGATGGCAGCATTGTGTTGTCCCGCTTTCGATGGGCCGTCATGTCCTCTGATGTCAGCTTCAATCATTTTGACTGTAGCACTAGGCTGCATGCTGATACCGATTTTAGGAAGAGCTGATTGCAACACACTGGCCACTATTCACCCCTCCATTGCTTACTCTGATTGAAGATGACCAGACACTCACACGAAAACAAGGTCTGAACATCATGACCAATTTCTTGGGCAAGTGTCCCGGGCGGATCTTGGTGTCAACTGGCGTACGAAATGTAATCGAAGACGCCATATTTCCTACCTTAATGTTTCTGCCTACCCTTACGCCTGAAGCTGAATCTATCGAGTTACTCCATGCCGCTTATGGAGCTCTCTTTCTGCTTATTAAGGGAGAGCCTGGAGGCGTGGTCCTACCGGACCAACGTTCTTCGCTAGATAAACTCTTTCGAGACGGTATTGTGGCGGCGTTCTACCATGCCTCACAATATGCAAGAATAACGGAGCTGTTGATGAAGTATACCACGAGGGTTGTACAGGAGCTGGGCCTGTCTGCAACAAAGCATCTCCAGGTAATGCACTATCATTTCTCGGAATTCAAGGGTAGAATATTAACGACAGCTGTCTAGACTCTTGTTTCCATGGTTACATCAATATTACAAGACCCATTTGCACTGGCCTATCCGCCAGGGGTTTTAGCGGCAATCGAGACCCTTCATGCAGTTATACTCAACTGCTGGCCTAGGGTTTCCACGCCGGCGCACGCCGGGCAAATCGTCAAAAGTCTCACGATATGTTGGCTTAACATTCGTGATAAGGATCTGGAGCCACAAGGGCTCGGCGATGATTTGACTTGCGTAGAACAGCAACTGAAGCTTGCTGCTACCTGCCTCCAGGCATGTTGGCTAGAATTTCACTCAAGTCCACCACAGGACATGTCTGAGGTCATCAAGCGTGAGCCTTCGGTAGCTCTTCTGTTCCCTGCATTCCCCGACGAGAGCACTGTCAACGATTAAGTCGAAGATAAGAGGTAAGCCTGAAAGTGAATGATCCCTTCAATCGATGGGTTGTTGCTTGAAGAAGGATTTGCCTCGAAGCCACTTCCTATAGGCTTTATATCGCTTCTTCGGCGCATCCTCCTCCGTTACAGTCAAGGGATTCTCTCCAACCTTGAGTAACTCGGCATATACGTCAATATCTTCCTCTGTGCCTGTCACCAGAAGGCCTTCGTCTTGCCAGGTGCCACTAACATAACCCTGATACTCCGATGAGTCGACATCAACCGGCGTGTCATTTGATATTACTAATGGGAGGTTTTGCGGATGACGTATGTATTGCTCATAGTCAAGTGCTTCCTGTTCCTTTACTGACGGATTCAAGGATTCATGAACAGCCTTTGTGAATGTCCACTGCGCGGCCTTCGACTTTTCGAGTTCTGTAGGTTTAACTCTACCGGGGCTCAATGCCGCATTCGCAACAAGTGCTGCCGCAGTTGCACTGGTCACAGGTAGAGGGGGAGGCGTAGGGGGGTGTGAGGGGGGATGTGTTATCGACGGCTGGGCTCCTCTATTATTGGTAGAGTTGTTCAATCTATCATTCGTCGGTTGTAACCAGCGGTGCAAAGATATGCCACGAGTCGCCGTAACCCCGGAGGTCGTGGAGGCAGAGTCTTTCTCGATATTTCCTGATTGTGTTGGCCCCGCAGGAGCCACAATTGCTACTTCCTTCTTCACTTTCTTCTTCTCTGCTTCGATGTCACCATCAGTGCGCACCCGAAAGGGGCTGAGATCATAACGGCCATCTTGCGTTGACTTAATAGGTATATACTTGATGGTGGAATTCATCTTGTATGCGAACATCTTTGGGAACGACGAGAGAGTATTTGGTCGGTAGTACTCTAGCCAGTAATCGTCGAAGAATTCAACAGAACAAGATCTGAAGGGTTCGCGCATGGGTATGAAGGCTGGGATCCGCCGTTCCTCGAGAAACTGTGGAGTGTACCAGTTGATGTAATTCCTCTTCACATTGACTGACCAGTGCCTTGGATTAATATGGTGGAGATAGTAATCGGTAGCCAGATCCCACAGCATTGGTTGTCCTTGCACAAAGATATAGTTGCCGAGAAAGAGATTATATGCCTCTTGTCGCTGGCTGTCGAGGAAAGAGTTGTTATAATAACGCTTGAAGCTTTCAATCATATCTCGAGAGTGGCTGGTCCACTGATTGATCTTTCTGTAGGTCTCCATTGTGTTGACAAGTTGGGAGCCACCGTACTGAACGGCTATTGTGTCGCCATGATCATGCCACATGTGTGTGAACAAGTTGACCGCATCAGTGTCGTACTCGACTGTCTTATTCTCCAAGATGCCCAACGCGTGAAGCTGGTGACCAAGCGCCCGCTTTCCAATAACGAACTGTGCAGCATTCGTACGATCTAAACAGTCGATGCAATTTGTGCGAGCAACCCCATTCTGGGCCGTCATGGGACTTGTGATGCCGTCACCGTTCTGGAAGAAACCTGTCGTCGATACGACAGACTCCGCAATCATCTCCAAGTTCCCGATAACATCCCCACCACGGATTTTGGAAGCACGGCTCATGTCCCAGGCCTTATGTATGATCTTTTTCTCGGTCGGCAAGAACTGGTTCAGATAGTCGATGGCGTGCGTATATTCCTCAAGGAGTTTCGACTCTCTGGGTTGGCGCTCCTTGGCCTTGATGAGATTCACGACGTAGACTGGCGCACCATATCGCTCAAAGAGATTGTCAAAATGTAGCGCAGCGGCAACGTAGAATGGATCAATCAGATTGAGTTCGATTGGTGGTTTGGGAGTCACGCCTGTGCTGTCCTGTGTCCAGTACAGTGGGATGCTGCCACGATGCTGGACATAGGAGGTGTAATGGGGATTGCAGAACAGCTCTGGCCCAGGAGCATGAAACGATGTCGTTAGCGACTCGGAGACTATCTGCTCCGTTTCGACATCGTTCGCAACATAGCCCTATATCATGCGGGCACAAGTCAGAATATATGTACGCGAATTTGAGCCTGGTAGGGTTGCCATCTGACTTACCAAGTCATTTGCTCCCCGTTTGAGAAAGCGAGCCCCGGCGAAGTATCGTGACCGCCTCGCAATGACTGTAATGTGCGCAGTTCGGCCGTATATGGACAAAGCTAGCACCGAGAATCAGACGAGCTGTTAGAAGAGCAGATAATTCCGGGGTTCGATGCTCACCGGCCTGGTCAATGTACCCATGGATAATAGGACAGCACCAATCGTATGGGTCACGCAGGGCTTTGGTAGCGGGTTGGAGTAAGTAGTCATTCCAGACAAACATGGAATTGAAATCCTCGCTCGCAGAAGGAAGAATGCCCCTAGAAAAAGCGCTTCTCTCCCTTGAGATGTTGTGCTGCAGTGTTCGTGTGACATCGTAAGAATAACTGTAGTAGAAGGATTTGGTGAGATCGAGGTTGTTGAGAATTGTCAAGAAGCGCTGCTCCTCCGTATTTCGGCCATCGGGTTTGGCTTTCCCCGGCGTCAGGGGAACTAGCTCGGTGCCTTCTATCTGATAAATGTAGTGGCCACCAACCATGGCAACAGTGCTCTTCTTGGTGATGAGGAGCATGTAGTATGGGCCCGTAAACTTGATGAAGCCCAGTAGGCCCCAAGTCGTGCACCTCAGTTTGATGCCTCCTGTCCCCCGGTTCCCGTCGTCTATCGTGTCGAGCAGCTGGTTCATCTCTTTCAAGCTGTATACAATTTTGTCATCCGTCATGTTCAGCTCTGCACCATCGCTCGTCCGGTCGATTTTCAGGATGCGATAACGCTTTTCGCTCACGTCGACGCCGACAATATAGTAGCGGCTGGCCGTCTCGTAAAGGCTAAACTTGTGCATCTTATATACCAGACGGTCGGTGAACTTGTCGTTATGACTGTTGGCGGGAACAGCAGAGAGGTTTGGCAGAGGTGGCCGAGCTGTCGAATCGAGGCTCAGAGTACGAATGAATGGTCGAGGGACCGCAACGTCGTCATCATTGTCCTCGTCTGTGGAATTTCCAGCACCGCCTGACACTTCAGAGGCTAAGTTTGTCGCTGCCTCGTGGTCTCGCAGCAGCGTGAAGGGCTGCGCGGCCTCCCGCAAGTCGAACAAGGCAGGCCTCTCATCCTGGGCTGGACTACTTTCAGCGGCAGTATGGTCGGCATGACTCGACATGGCTCCAAAAGGTAAATTATGGCCAAGCTGAGCAGCCTGGCCTACCTGAGCTGACCTACTGAGATTGAGATCAACCAGTAAGACCAGATCATAAATCCTCCGTACTTGGAGAGGACGAGGTTCCTCTAGACGCGATGATGTAAGGCGGATTGAGGACGATGCCTTATCAGCGAAACCAGAGCTTGTCGATAAGATGTCTCGCTAGCGTATTCTCCCGGCTCTTTTCCTCGGCTGACCTACCTTACTTAGGAAGGTAGGTACTTACCTTGCTATAGTGTAGCAGGTAGGCCTCGTGCGTCAGATTACCTAGGAGTAGGTAAGGTAAGTTACCTTAGATTCCAGTACTAAAATACTACAATGCTTCGCCCCTTCAGAGACAAATATCGACAGGATTTCAGTGGTGCTTCATGTTATTGGGCTCGCCGCATGCGCTTTCCAGCCCTCGCTTGCACGGTCACTCGTGATTGAAAAACCACAGCGGGGTAAAGCTTGAGGTTTTGTAGATGTCCAAGACCTGCCTCGCGTGCCATGTCCAATCGTACTTGGAATTCGCACCTCCCACGCACCTCAGTGTACGGCAGTTGTACACATAAAACATAATTAAGGTATATGCAGGTAACGCGTAGATTACCAATCTCAGCTCTCATTCACTATGAAACACAAATTGTTTAAAAGAACCCATGCCGTGGAAAAATAGTCCAACATACACGCTGCGTCGTTGTTTTGCAACAAGCAATGCCAATAAATATTCACTTTCTAAATACACCTCGGCACCGCAGATGTCTTTAGGCGCTTGGCTCGGCGTTGCCGCCATCATCAATCATCTCAGGGGCCTTTTCTGTGCTTTGCTCCCGTTCAAGTTCTTCCAGTCCAAGCTCATTACGTAGATCCGGCAAAAACCGATCAATGCGCTTCCATGTCTCCATCCATAACTCCTCTTTTGATGCATCCTGCTTCGGAGAAACGAGGTATCCACTGCTAGCCATGAATAAGACGACGTTCTTTAGATTCTCGCGCACTGCCTCGTCCTAGTACAGGTTAACGGTCACGGGCTTCGACGATAGTCTGGGGGATGCTTCTTCCACTTACCAAGCTATCCCCTTGGCCGCTATTCATTAAACGATTCATTATGTCAACAATCTTGATCCAGAGGTCGAGCATCCCATCCCATTCGGATAAGAGCACGAGATATTGCAAAAAGACCTTGCATAAAAGAGAAGCCGACTGTACACGCATCTCGCTCATGCCGTCGCGGTCGGAAGAAAAGACTTCTGGCTTGAGAAGCCGGAGGATGAGAGGGAAAAGCACCTTGCCAAAGATGGCTGTCCACTCTTTTGGATCGCTGCAAGTAAGTTCCGGAGATAACAGAGAACGCTGCAGAGCAGAGAAAGCAAGCTGTCGCACTTCTCGACATGGATTAGTACATTGAGTAGTTAATGCTTGAAAGATTGGTAGCCAGTAAGCAGACCAAGCTAATAATATAGTTAGTGCATCAATTCCTGGAAAAGATTGCATGTTTCAGACATACCTTCGCTGCTTTCCAGATGCGATTGCTGCATGAGCTGGGGAATCCGTAGAGTCATGTTTTGAAGCATATTCACGGCCTTGCAACCTCGCTCAATCGTTTCCCTGCTCCTATACCTTAACGTTCAGCTCACAACATCCACGAAACGTCGATAAATGACTTACCCCTTGCTTTCCTTCCTTTGCTGATCCGTCCTACGGTGCGCAAGTTCCGCCTTAGATTCTGGAGATGCCTGCGTTCCAGCGGCGGAGGCAAAGTCATTGAGTAGAGACACGGCGACCTCATAGTTGTCAGCCATGATTGCGGGTGGGCTCCCCGTTGTGCCCTTCTCCAAGATGGTGAAAACGCGGGCCACTGAGTTCGCGCTTCTCGTCAGAATTCGAAGCGTGGCCCAAAAGTCAGGCGACGTCATCATTTCACTCCTTAGTGAACCAGGTTCAGCAATGCAATGCGCGAGGCCTTCCAGCACCAAATCTGCTCCTCGAATCAGGACATCTTGTGGCAGGCTCGAGATACTATGTAACAAGTATGGCACGTTTGCAAAACCATGATCCTACTCGAACAGTTAGCGCAATAGCGACCATCAAAGAACTGTACGTACGTAGCTCGCCTTCAACACGAGAAGGGCATATAATGTTGCACGAGACACGATGATTGCATGCCAACGAGTAGGGTCTCGAAGAATTCCTTGCAGCGCATCAAATACCTGCTTGGACAGGTGCTCAATAGCCTCGTCGTCCTTCATCGATAGACTGGTGCAGAACTCAAGTATGTAAACCACGGCGGGATCATATTGGGGTAAAGACTCTGCAGATTTGTGTCCATTTGCAGGAGGTGATGGAATACCGTCTTGTTTGACGCTTATAACTACAGCCTGATCATCTTCGGGAATTTGATCAAGAAGGCTTTCGACAAGGCCGGTAAGCGCTGGAAGCTGTAGCTGACTATGGTCTGTTATTTGACTGTAACGTAGAATGAATTGGGCATTACCAACGTGATATTATTAAACACTTCTTCCATCTTGCAAGAGTTGACGCAGTCGATCGTGCAGAGGGTGCTCTCCAATTCCTCGTCTGAAGGCTCAGGAGGGTCGTCTGCGGCGTAGCTTGAGATATAAGACGTAAAAGCAGAAAAGAAACCAGTTTCCGCTGTCCTTGCGCCTCGGTCTATTACTTGCGAAGGGGTTTGTAGAGGTATCGGTGGTACAGGTAGAGTGGTCAAGGGCGCTGCTGAGAATGAGGGAATGAGTGAATTCACGAAAAGACTTAGCCATATTCGAATAATCTAACTGTGTCAATAATGTGGGATCAATTAATGGTTGTGGCACATGACTTACATGCTTCCAGCTCCTGTTGAGGTGAGCTTCGCTACCAGTCACAACGCGGAACAGCACAAGTGTTGCTAGTTGGGCGCGAAAATCTCTTCCAAGCTTGACAGCAAGTTCACTGACCATGACGCTGTTGTCACCAGCCTGAACTTCAGTATTCAATGATGTGTTGAAAGGATGGTCTGTGTCGAGCGTCGTCATGCGGCTGAGACAATAGACAATTTGGTCAAGGGCCTCGGTATTGCCGTATTTGGTGGCGATGCGAGCACACTCGTCAAAGCCTGTAACGATCCTAGCAAAGACCGCATCATCTGTTGCAGACATGAAGACATATGACAAGGTTGATACAATAGGTTTCCATGTCGTGGCAAACATGTCGGCGTCGTAAATGTTGGTGTCGCAAATAATTAGCGATCCAGCAGACTCTGTTTTTAACAGTAACTCCCGCCAAGCATAGTCAAAAGCATGCTTATTATCATGCTCTTCGGGAAGGATAATCTCATTTGTTTTGATGGATTCATAAATCTCCTTCAAATATTCTGGCGCAAAGTTTTCGCCATTGTTCTGCCCGCGAAGGTTCTTCGAGAAGTCCTCCAATGTCATCCGTTTGATAGCTTTGACATTAGGGTTGTGTTGGTCAGTGTTCAGCAAGATGATGGCATATGTGAGAATGAAAACGGCATCCGTATTAGCCACGTCTTTGGAACTGTCAGCGGTGCAGTATTTCGCTGCGAACGACTCCACAATAGTCGCAATCAGCGGCGCCTCTCCCGGCAACCTAAATGTTTCAAGCATCATTCGCAGAGCGTCATCCACTCGTTTACCACTAAAGTCGAATTGATCCATGAAGGCCTCCAAGATCTGTTCGTTGCCCTTCTTAGAAAGAAAATCACCCTTGACCGCTTTGGATACTCGTGATGTTCCCTTCAGAAAATTGGCTACTTGTACTGGATCGCGAGCATCTTTGATGATACCTTGCGCTTCAAGATACGCCAAGCCGCCTTTGGGTTTCTCGTTGAACTTGTTCGCTCCGGTGATGATGATCTTCTTACGGCGGCGTCGTTCTCGGAGTTCGGCTGGGTCAGGATAACCCTCCGTTACTGGATCTTCGTCTAGGCGCTCAGCCACGAATTGTATGAAACGGAGGAGAGCATCCAGACACAGTGGCGGTACGCTGGTGGTGCTCCAAGTAGCGGAATCTGGCAATGCGTTACGAGAAAGCAGCCCAATCATATCTTCGCAGAGATCGGCACGGTTTTCATCACAATCATAGTTGACGAAGAGCTCGGCTACGAATGTAGGCATTCTTGATAGCACACCAATACTCTCAACCATGGCCTGGCGGGCATCGGGCTTGCGCGCGCCGCCTTCTAGGCCAAGTTTCTGGCGATCCTGGACGGGGACAGGAGTTGCCCGGCCGCTACTTGGCTGTGACGCGGGAGGCGGCTTCACCAGTTTAGGTGTCTGCGGAATACCTGCGTAGAGCGAAGGATCGATGCCAGGTTCTCGTGGGATTTCCACGTTTGGATGCAGACATGCCACGAGATATGAAAGAAACAATTCCTCCTGCAATTTAAGAACACCTCGGCAGGTAGCGAGTAACGTACCGGCCACGATCAAGGATTCTTGTAGAATGGCCATGTTGTCAGATCGAACGAGCTGGAAGAGATAGAAGCAAAGGCGATCTTCTGCGATTGCGGCAAGCGCAGGGTGTCGAGCGATGAAAGGCCCAGAGACTTCAAAGGCGACGTGAATGATGCGCAAAGCCATGACACGCATTGTATCGGTATGCTGCCGATCGGATGGGTCCAGGAAATTGACCAATACACGGAAAAGTTCGCGAACAGAAGGTAGTGAGTATGGGCGGAGGTCCAGAGACTCTGTCTCGTCGCTCTGCTCGCTTGCGGCTGCTGGGCCAACCTCAGTTTGCTGGATCTCTTCCTGGTCGGGGTTATCGCTCGGCGCGTTGGCTGCCGCTTCATCTGGAGTAAGTGTGTCTGTTATGGCTGGAGGAAGCATTGTGGTTGGAACGGTTACAGCTGGCTCCATCCTCACAGAATCCATATCCTCCTGAACCTGTTGGTCAAGAGCCTCGGCTTCCTCACCGGCTTCAACCTCTAGATGCTTGACATCTTCGAAAATGATCTGACACATCCTCACCATGGCGGCCTCGGCCGTCCGACGTAGCACAGGGGAAAAGCGAGGTTGAGAGCATATGGCCAAACCACGACCCATCATGTCGCAAACACTTTCATCGCTCAGGATGTCACCGCCTGGTCCCGACATCATGTCCTCCATGAGGTTGAGAATCATAAGCAGCACGACTTCTCCCTGGGCTGTGTCGCTTACGTCGAACTGGCAGTGTGTGACGGCGGCAGAAAGGGACTGCATTGCTAATGCGAAACGAGGCGATTCTGGGCTGATGAACCCGTAGGCCAGAAATTTTCTCAGAGCTCCCAACGCAAGAATTGTTATTGGTGCAGCAGTTCCCTTGGCTTGTATGATTTGGAGGAATGGCGCAAGAAGAACAAGCGCATCGACAGAATGAATATCTGCCATTAAAGGGCTGTTAGAATTATCGGATTCTCCCATAACAGAGAAGGACCGGTCACAGCGCGCTCACCTTTAACGCCTGCAAGTTCATGCCTGAGCTTGCCAAAGCTGGATATCATGGGATTGTCCTGCATGCTCTTTCCCTTTTGGCCACGAAGACCCCAGCGATTGGCCACTGAATCCTGAGCACTCTCGTCGCCAGTGCTGTCCGCTGGACTCCGACTTCGATTTCGCAGCCCTGGGCTGGGAGGTCCCAGGTGTACCGGGTTGGGGTTGCCACCCAGAATGGCCGAGACGGAGGAGTGTGGTGATCGTGCGTGTTTCTGAATGGCGGAGGTTATGGAGATGCATTCCGAGATGACAAGTGAGACAGGGTCGACTGCAACGGACACAGGGCGACTACGGTACTGCATCCGCGGAGAGTCGCCTTGCCATGCGGCATGCGTTATACGGTCGGGTTGGAGCGTCGTCTCCATGGCGCTGGAGGAGTTGGCATCGCGATTCATTATCCGTTCGCGGTGGGAATCGAGGACAGAGTGTCCGGCTTAGCGTCGCTAGCAACTCGTTAGAAGATGATCAGAATCGAGGGGCCATTGAGAGTGAGGGAGGAATCTGCACGAACAGGTCAAGGAAGAAGAGGAAAGGAAAGGATGAGCAAGACCAGCATGAAAGATGTGTCTCCCTCCAAAGTCGCAGCTTTGGACTTCTGATGTCAATTCCCATGCACTGACAGTGGGTAAGGTAGCTCCAGTGCTTGAAGGTCTAAGGCTGAGGTATTGTTCCGGCACTTGGCTACCTGTGATTGGCTGTGGCTAGGGCCCCGACAGAAGCCTCATAGGATGGAGGCTTGCCAAGCTGAGCCCCTTGATCAGGAAGGTCTGGTTCTTCGCTGGAAGGCTACCTTAATGTAGACCTAATGGCACATTATTTGGTACCACTCAATACCTATTGAGCCAGGGCTACGCTTCAGAGCACGGAAGAAACCAGATCTTCTCATGGCATAAATTGCTTGCTCGCGACAATCCAACTCCTGATGTATTTATTAAGGAACCTTGCTCTTCAACATCTCAACACTAAGGTAGCTTGTGAAAACCCCAGTTACCCAAATTTTCCCTTAAGTAGAGTATTTGCCCTCTCGTATGCCTTGTACCCAACAATACGTTGCATCGATGACGATATAGAACAATTTATTCCCTTATCATCCTGCCTCCTATCTGTGACATGACGTGGATTGCGAGATAGAACCTGGACGCTTGTGTTTTATCGTAATGAAATCGAAGTCAAGGTCTTATTTGTATGAAATTCTTCTTTTCTACCAGTTGCCCAAACGCCCGTAACGCATCCCTTCCACGGTTCATGAGTTCCGCATGCCATAGCCAAGTGGATTGACCACCACGCGCTCTTTCCGATGGAGGCATCCCCATAGGGCCTTTCTTGTCTTTGAAACGTCCCGAATTCATTATTGTTATACAATATCAGCACAGGGCTGCGTATTCCAACGCGCTCACCGCACACCAAACTTCTCACCGTGAGCAAGTGACTCAAACATCTTACCCAGCTTTAGCTGCGGCACCTTTAGGAGCCTGAGGGTTCTCGTCCTTTGCTTCTGGTTTCGACTCAGCGAGTTTCTCGGGTTTCTTGGCCTTTTCATCGCCGCTCTGTTCCACCTTCTCAGGACGCTTCTCATCCGAATTGGCCTGGTCCTGCTTTTGCTTCTGCTGCTTGGTTGCGAGATCTTGCATGCCCTGCTTGTCCTTCTCCCATTGACTATTCGAGTCTTCAAATTGTTCTTTGATTTTCTGTTCCTTGGTTTTCTTCTCTTCTTCCTCCTTTTCGCGTGCTAGCCTTTCCTGCTCCATCTCCTGGAAATAAGGGTCAGCCATGAACTCGTGGTTGCCTCGCTGGACAGACGTACCTCCATGTGACGAATGTCGTCTACGCTGGGCTCGTAAAGGTGCCAAATTGTGTAGTGGGGTAAACCCACGACCGAGTACTGCATCTTCTTCGCCATCTAGATATGTCGTTAGCCTCTGGAACACGGACTGCCTGTGGAATAGCGCACCTTGCCGAAACCTTCGGTCTCGGCATGTTTCTCGAAGCTGAAGGCAGGAAAGTGGACGCCAGATCGGAAGACCTTAGCCTTTGCCAGAATGCTTACGCCACCGACACCATCAATCTCCATTTCCATGTCCGGATCGCCGTATGGATCCCGAAGATAAGCCAGATGGGGACGCCATGTCGCATATTCGGCATAGCCTTCCACGATGACAGCGTCCTCATCTAAGGTGTCAGCCAAGGCAAGAGCCGTCTCCGACTCTTGCCAGGAATTTAGGTCATACGGCTGCTCTCCTCCCAGCCAATCTGGGAGTGGACGCCAAACATCTGAAAATGCCGATGTTAGCTGAGAAAATTGTAGCCAAAATGCTGAAGCTACTTACTCGGCACAATAACATCTCTGTTGTGACGCATCAGATCCTCCAAAATTGTAAATGGAGCCGTTTCCACGTCAACATCACGCCAATATACCCACGAATGGTAGGGTCGTAAAGCTGCGCTCAAGAGCCAATTACGCGCTTGAGCCATCAACTTTCTGCGGCTAGCTTGAGCAGCGAAACCATGCCGACTCTCGACGTCCTGGTTAACTTTTTGGCCGAAATCCTTCTCAATAATGGAAATTTCCCCATATGGTTGCTTTGGGTCTTCGTCGGCTTGAATCCTCTCCAAGTTTTCTACCAGGACCTCCAGCGTGCGGTCTTTCGAATCCGAAACAAGGAAGGCAAGGTCGATGAGATTGTGAGGGTACGTAAAGTTCCGCAAGTGGGAAAAGAACATAGCCAGATGCGGTTCGGCGTCACGAAGCGGGACACAAAGAAGGATTCGCTCTTCACGTTCCCAGCCTCTGGCTGTACCCTGAACGGTACTGAGGTCGTAGTAGCGAACTGTCTCAAGCTGTAGCCCTCCGCTGCTGGAGAGCAAGCCAAGGGAGAAGATGGAGGCCAGAGGGCTGGACGGCCATAGCCAAACAACGAAGGCTATCAGAACAAGTGCGGCGATACCTAGTCGTACAAAAAGCTTCTTGCGTCTTCGGCTCGCTGGAAGTGACGATCGTGGCTGGAAACTGAAGTAATCAAGTGTTAGAGATATGATAGCAGCGAGGAGCAGCGGTTTCCTTACGTATGAGGCGACATATCAAAAGTGTTTCCACGAGGATAGCCATTGGAATAGCCACTTGCCTGATGCCGGAGCATCATCTTGCAGTGTGATCAGGAGACATGCGAAAATGAACTAGTCCCAGAACCCAGATGCGCCGGGCAATCGCGGCACGTAGGGGAGTTCAATGGCGACCCACGGTATGTTTGAGAGCAACCGAGTGTCAAATATAAAGACGCGCACCACAGTGAGTCGTTGGAATTGGCGATGGCCGAAGTGCCTGAAAGACGTGAAGTTCGCGGATGCCAAACAAGGGGTGCTGCATGGCGCAGAATAAGCCAAGTTGCACTACGGCGTACCTTAGGTGCAGCAAGCCAGCCGTAGACGTCGAGTAGGTACCTTGCCTAGTAACCTTACCGCATTCGATAAGTGCAGCGCTACTTCCGCCAGTCTTCAGGAGTAACAGGCAGGTACTTCGGTACTTAGATGTGTCAAAGTTGCCCTTGGCTCCTCCCAATTTTAGCGTGATCGAGAATCTACGGGTCACAGTCGGGTATTGACCAGCCTTGCCAGGTACTTCAGCAAGTCGAGCAGCCAGCTGTGTCTCCCTTCCAAAAGGGATACCTCTGTTTGAAGAGAGACAAGAGCTATAGAAGCAGTGGCATTCTACTTTGGCCTTATAGATTGATACCTCCTTTAGGTGGCTGCTAGGTACGGTTGCTCTGATTCACAGAGTATCTATTTTTGTCCTGAAAAGTCAGAGATCCTAGGTAGGCACTTGTGTTCGTGTTCACCTCACTCAATTTTGCTGCTGGCTCACATCCCCTTTTGCCTGATTTAGGAGTTGTCTCGCATTTGGTTTACCTTGTAACGAATTCCAGATCACGTATGCAGGTGATGTTGTTGGAAGATTCACTTCGAAGCATACTGCCCATGCTAAAGAGTCGATAATATACGTTCTACAAACCCGTTGCACGAGACAAGGGGAAGTACATTGAGCAAGCCATTCATTCAACTTCAATCTACTTTATAGGTACACAGCTACATTTCACGCTTTCAAGATGCATCACGTATTAGGATCAGTTAGCCCATAGTTGCTCACCTAGAGTAACACGACTCGTAATCGCCTGTTGCCAACCTGACTGCTTGCGGAAGCGGAACACTAGAACTTAAGACAGGGTCAGTAACCTCGAAATCGGCAAGAGAGTATCCTGGAAGAAAGGGCAGAGAAGAAGAGTTCAGACAAGCCGAATTACTCATTCGCCTGACCGGCCCCACCGCGGACACCACCCAAAACGGATGATGCCCGGGCAGAGCACGAAAGTCGAATGACACCCGAAAGCAACTCCACAACTCGTCATCACATGCCCGAGAGCTGCTAGAGTGCGGAAGAACGACTCGGCCAGGAGGAAATCGTTGAATGGATAGAACTTGTGTCATCATGCAATTTGGCAAGGGGGGGCGCAGAAAAATTCGGAAGCGCGACATACCATGTAGAGCTTACAGAAATAAGAAATAGGTCGATGTTTGGAATACAGCAGGTGAGATCTGGAACTTGCTGTGTTAGCTTACTGAGTCCGAGAAAAGAGTCTTATTCCGAGGCCAAGCGGGAAGAAATGACAGATCAGAGATCTTGGTATGGTATATTGGGAGTCATCACATTGGTTCAGTAGCAGAACTGGATGAAAATGTTTCTCATCATCGACGGTAAGGGTGGAAGGAAAGTGAAATGGGATACCCACCTACCATTTAGCAGCGCTGAAGCAGAGAGATGGAGCATTATTTCTGGATCCCGAAAATTCTTTATGCGTGTTAGCATATTATCTTCCAGACTGGACAACGTCGTAGCAAAGTATGTGTTTGAGGGTGATCAGATGGTAGTGCATGTTTGTTCAGACGCTCAGGATTCGCGGGAACAGTGGTGTAGTTATCATCAGTTGGAATAGGGAGAGGGTGGGTAGGTGCAAAGCTTTTGAATAGCCCTGGTGAGAAGTGCAGACTTACCAAGCTGAAAATCAGGCTGTACGCGTTTGCTTGCAAAACAGACGAGAACAAATCCGAGATACGGATGCAGGAAACGACTAAATCGCAAAGACTGTTCAAGAAAACAAGTTCCGACTGTAGTCAGAAAGTCTTCACGAGCCTATGAAGAAGGAAGAACGTACATGAAAAATTATCAACACCAGGCTTATATGTGGCATCGCAGCATGCTCGCTTAATGCAATACGGCAGCTAAGTGGATCCATGACCCTACATTACTGTTCTTTAAGGTACCTAGGTACCGCGCCCCCCCAACACCAATTTCGTCGACCCGCTAACTGCATACTACAATTCTTCAAGAGGCTTTCCTATGAAACGAGTATGGATCTCGAATGACGGCTTTATTATAATAAAGGTTATTGACAGCAGCACAGAAGTCACAACGCTATGGCGGATAGGAGAAGAGTCAATGGACCTGCGGGGATCACGCTTCCCCCTCTCTATGAAACAGACGGCAATTCCATCGCTTCCCGTCAAAGGGCCCCGAACGGCATACGGGCTTTATGTAAGAAGCAAACACGTTACTTCCTAGACCTGTGCAGCTAACATGACGAAGATCTCAGGACTGGCGTAACGCCTTCTGCTTCAGGTTCTGCATACCTTGAGGTGGAACCGCAGCATGGCTCTTCGAGGGGCGGCATGAAGCTTACATGTACGGTACATGGCCCAAGGTCACTCCCTCGCTCAGCACCCTTCTCACCACATATGGTTCTCTCGACACATGTCAAGTATGCACCGTTTGCGACGAGGCAACGGCGGGGCTACTTAAGGGACTCCAGCGAGAGGGATCTTAGCACACACCTCGAAACCGCTCTCCGCGGGGCTATGATTGCTGATCGTTGGCCCAAAAGCGGTGTTGATGTCGTGGTCACCATCATCGAAGGCGATCAAGCGCGCGAGGTAGCTCATGAACTCGGAAACGAAGAATGGGACTTGATGGTTATACTAAGCCATTGTATTACCGTCGCCGCGGCGGCCATTGCTGATGCTGGGATCGACTGTGTGGACACGATTTCAGGTGGAGTTGCCGCGCTTGTCACAACCCAAGACGGGGATACACCAAATTTTGTGCTTGATCCCGCACCTTCAGAGCACGACAAAATATTGGCCGCTTGCTGTGTGGGCTATCTACCTGGTCGAGATGAGGTTACGAATCTCTGGCTGAAAGGGAATTTGCCTTCATCGAACGCTGATCTCCAGCGAAGCTTGGTGGCGCGCGCAATTCAGGCGAGCAGGGGTACACATCAAGCGATCTCAGCCTCCCTTGAGGAAGCCATTCTTGGGGCCTAGGATGTTAGCCCTTCTCCGCGGAAGCAAATCATCTCTGAGGCTTCAAATGGATGGCTGCTGAACGTAGAATCGAAGAGTCGTTCCCGCATAGCGAACTGACGAGAGCAGGCCATATTCATACGGAAGTGGTGGCGCTTTCAAAAGCTTGCGCATGTACTTCCTTTTAATCGGGATATCGCTCTGAAGCACCACTTCTCCTCGAAGGGTAACGGTGCCAGAGCTAGGCCATAAATACCAGCAAGATCTAGCCAACAAGCAACGATGAACACGGGTCGGGAACCACGGTAAAAGCAGTTGCCGCTCCTGGTAAGAACTCGGCCTTGGAGTCAATAAATATGAGCTTTAAGGGATCTGCGAAGATGGTCATGCACAGTGGGGTATCAAACAGTCCGCTCGCCAAAGTTGACCAATAAATGATCATAGGCCATCGTCAATAAATTCTGATCGTGGTCAAATATTTACTCGCAAACCTTGATCATGCTATTGTGGCCATTTTAAGTGAAGTGAGGTATGGAAGAGGTGTTGCTGGGTTGCTGGGTTGCAAATAGCAAGAGCTCAGACTACCATAAATTACTAGCATGAACCATGTGGGAACTTTATATACCTTAGTAGGGCTAGTCGTGGGCGGGCTACCCTAGACTGTAGCAGCAGATGCTTTAAGCATTCCCAATTCAGATTTCTTAATAGAGAAAAGGAGGTGGTCCATATAGCAGTCCTCCATTGGGTGAATCGAGGCATCTTGTAGCAAAACTCAGCATTGTGTATGCGTTCCTGTGGCCGATGTAGCGAATGTAAGGCCCAAAATCAACCAAAGCCAAACCAATGAGGTTGAGGTACAGAACTCAGTGTCTGACGGATACCCCGGGGCGGGCCTGAGGCTAAGGTATGCGCTATTGGTGCAACCGTTGCAGGTGCACCATTCAAGTAGTGGGTACCTAATGGACATGGTCGATTAATGTGAGCCTCCGTAAGAGGCAGTTGCACCTGTGAGTGTACTTGGTACGGTAGTTGATTGTTATCGATACGATCGGTTGCCTTGCAACAGGCGCCGCCTGGCGTGTCGGTTCGGTTACCCGTCACCTCCTCATCTCCAGACCGTTGCCGCCCGCCGTCGACTTTCTGCTTTTATCCCCAACGACGTCGAAACCCAGAACAACATGCCTCCATCTTGGCCAAGTGTTTGCGTGCGTTAAGACCATCAAGGAGAAGCTTTCGGGGCTTCAGCGCCACGCCCTTGTCCCCAGACCCGACCTTCGATGGCCAACCCGATACTGCCGAGCCCAACATCGTCTGGCCTTGTCGGTGTCCAGAACGCGACCAGCTGGTATAACTTGACTGCGTGGACGGTCAACGTTACTCGTTATGCCCCGTCTCTGGAGGACATTGTTAGGGCAGGACCACGCATGTTCATGAAGCTGGGCTCCTTTGTCGCCTCATCAGAGCCGTTCAACCCTGCAGCAGGTCGACAATTCGCCGGTTCCCCTTCGGTCGACACCAATCCGCTTCGCTCATACACTATCCAGTCGAATTTACACAACGCTATGGAGCCAGCTTCCTCTGTCGGCGCCGATGCCGATCCGGTATCTCATGTGTCTCGTTTGTCAGTCGATGGCGCTCGCGGTTTGGGAAGTGTCTTCAGCTACGCAACTAGCAAATGGGCGATATCATGCATTGCCATGGCAATTATTCTAAACAGAACTCATATTTTCGCTGCTACAAGGCGACGGTCGCGATTTCGATGGCACATACGAGCCATTCTCCGCATCGTACCCGTTATTCTCCTACTTGTCCAGGCACGCTCCCTTTTGCAGTCAATCCAGTGCCAAACATCGCCCGATTTCTCTCTTCTCCGATGGGGAAACGCATCACGAACCTCCGATCTCATGTTCTCACACGAGAACACTGTCCTGAATACTCTCAGTTCCGCCCTCCTCTTCGGCGCCACCGACCAACAATCCTGCACTGCTGTCGCTATGACCCCCTTGGTAGAAGATGAGTCGCCACAAGAACTGCGTGGATCCCTGTCCAATCTTTGGCCCTTGTTCGGTACATTCTGTCTAAGCCACTTCCTTGAGACGCTTTCGTGCGCCGTTCAGGGTCGTCCGATTGCAGCAGAAACTGGCATGACTCTCTTCGAACAGTCCCTCGCTTTTGCTGAAGCTGATGCTGCCGTCAGCAACCAGCTGGGATGGGGTAGCTTTTCTAGCGTCCAATCCGCCAATGGTACTTCAATAGCATTGACAAGGTCCATGATCTTGAAGCGAGTCAACACCTCACCAGAAGTCCTATTAGTCGCACTTCTTTCTGCCACGTCTCACATTTCAAGCCATGTCCTGGGTATTTTCGATTTACAAGCCAAGTACCGATTGGTGAACACTGGCCTTTGGGGCCTCTGTTTCATGGCAAGCATTGTTTGGAGCGTTTTCACCTTCAATCTTGACGACCCCGCCACGCAAGGACTCTTGAGATACCCTACGGTATGCATCATTGGTTTTGTTCCACACGTCCTTGTGCTCTGTGGCATTCTCGTTTGTTCATGCATTTACAGCCTGGCCCTTGTCATTTCAGCATGGGCATCTTCTAGCAATCCCGAGCTCGCAACCATGACATTCCGTCAGCGGATTGCCCACGCTCATGAGAACATGCAAGCCAACGTATCCCTGTCAGAAATACGCATCAACAGAGAAATGGATTTCTACACAGCACTGCTTAGGACTGGGTTTGCAGCCATCACTATGGCTAGCGAAGCTGTCTATTTGAATGAAGATCGTGGAGTCAGTCTCAAGCAGCATACGTGGCTTGAAGAGGCGCGTTTGCGTGAAGCTGAGGAAATGCACAAGCAGTGGATTGGCATGGGACTTCCCAGTTCCAAATATGACCAAATAGGCGCGATAGGTCTGATACCCGTTAAGGGCGGGCCGCTTGGAGCTTCCAACGGTTTTGCCAGGGAGCGTGCTGCGCAAAAAGTACCGAAAGGCCGCGAGCGCGGGGGTCGGGCCGGCATCGGGGCTACCGAGCGAAGTTCGCGCTGGCTGATGGCTCTTGAATTCGTTCTCAGCATAAATAAGCTGATAGCGAAGCTGCTTGCAATTGCTGCGCTCAGGACATTGACTTTGCTTCGCATCAGAAGTCAACCTGCTTGGCTCCTATGGTTGGCACATCGACCAAAGCCAAGCAAGGATGGCGAGCCACCGGCTCAAGGAAGTGCAGGTCAGAGTAGTGCAGGCCAAGGCAACGCCATTACTGATGGCGGGCCTGCTAGCACGCAAGATGTCCTTGATGTCGAGGCTGAGTTCCGAAGAGTCGACAGTGATCAGGACGATGAAATCCTTGATAGGGACTTGTACAATTATTGGCTTAAGGGCGGATGGTGGGGCTCAAACGATTCAAGCGGTGACTTTTCACCAGATCCAGAGGATGATTGGGATGCCACAAGCGTTATTTCTATGTCAACTTACAGCGGCGAAACTGATGCTGAGGAGAACGGTTGGGAATCGGAAGACTCGGGTCAGAAGACTCCTACTCCGCTCTCGCCTCACGCGAGTCGACAATCCACACCGGCCGTGGATAGCCCTCTGCACATAGGGGATCTCGCTCGACTCTTGCATCCCCAAAGCCCAGAGGAGCGAGAGGAAGCATCAAGGCTTTCGGCACATTTCCAAAGCGATCGTATCATGACAAGGTCGCAGTTTCGACGGATCGAGCAGCTTAAGCGAACTAAAGTTCTTACTGTCATGCCACCACAGACAGGGCAGACAACAAGCACAGGCCGGCCGCCGAAGCTTTCGCCCGAGGACGAGGAGCGTTTGCTGGAGCAACTTCTCCTTTCACGCAGACAGTCGCCACCCCAAAAGCCGGGAGAGGCCGCGCAGTGGCAGCAGGGCGCAGCAGGCATGGGCGGCGACGGGCCGCAGTGCGTAGTGTGCCAGTGCTCCCCACGGACGATCATTGTGTGGCCGTGCCGCTGCCTAAGCCTATGTGACGATTGTCGCGTCTCGCTCGCGATGAACAACTTTGACAAATGCGTATGTTGCCGGCGGGAGGTCATCAGCTTTAGCCGCATATTCGTGCCATAACAGGCGACAGTTTCGTGACTGGTTTATCCTTTTATGGCACACACAGGCAAGAGCAAACGCGATGGTTTTACTGAACATGCATTTCTGGCGTTGGCGCTTTGTTCTGGCGGGCTCTGTTACTCTTTGGTTTACCCCTTCGTCGCTCCCTTTTCATGAAGTGGTTAGCGTAGGAGTTACACGCTTCGCTCAAGTTTTTGTGTACATTTCATAGACTACCTATTCCACACAAGCCGCTCATTACATAGCAGCCCATTCTATGCTGAAAACTCTCATGGACTCAGAACTGGGTTCTTGTCCGCCGATGAGGAAAGCCTTCTTGACAGCTGTTGCGAGCCGGCCTCCACCCACGATATCGAGAAGAGGTATTTGCTCATCCCACTCGTATTGATTTGCCATAAAGTGTGCGTGGAACCGCAGGGGATCACCGGGATAGACACTATAACGAGCCCCGAAGCGTAAACCTGGTGTCATGTAGTAGCCGGCGTCTTGTAGGAAGCTGCAAAGAGGACCTCGAAGAATATCACGAACAATGTATGCGCTATTATCTTGTCTTGTGATGAGATCACGGCTTGACGTTGGAGTTACGCTAATCACACCAAGCTGGGGGTTGGTAGCCAATGGCCCACGACCAGGGTCTGCATTACTGGAGGACGTGGCTTTCAATTCGGCAGTCGCTTCTGACAACTGGGAGCTTGATGGCGGGGGACTAACCCGTCCAAGCCTCTGGGCGACCTCAGCAGCCTTTTGTGCATGTTTCTCCGAAAGAACAGCCTGCGCCGTCTGCTTCCTGCGCTTTATAGCTTCGACGTAAGCCTTTCGGGCGGCTGGATCGGAGGAACGCAGCGCGGACTGATGGGCAGCCACATCATTTACAACATAGGCGGACTTCTTGTGGACTAGTGCCTCGGCCTCTTCTGGACGCAACTCTACAGGCAGACTGAGAAAAATGTTCTGCGTCGGCTGCTGCGGTGTAGTCCCTACGAGTGTGCCATTGATGTTGTCCTCGCGTCTGAGAGTCGCAACATCGTCGGCATCAAAGACGAGATATCGCCCTGCAATCAGCGATATTCTAACAGGAGCGGGAACACCCATCGTAGACCTAATATGAAGCACAGTGTTAGCTTACCATGTCGGCAATCAGTTGTGATGCAGAGTTAGGGAAAGAAAACATGGTGTGGTTGTGAAGTCATAAGTCGTCTTCGTAATGTTGATTGGAGTCATCACAGTGTTTCAGTGGATTGACAGATTTCAAATGCATAATCATGGTATTGACCACGCGATACAAAGCATAAAAATAGAGGTAGTGCTTACCAGTTCAAACTCGCACCCGAATCAATGGCGTCTGTTGTGAGAGTAAAAAGTTCGTAGGAAAGAGGTGAGGTCTTATGGGAAGGGAAATAAATTCTTTCTGTGGAGCTGTAGATTGATGCAGGTACGAAGAGATGCACCCCGATATAAAGATACCATGATGTTCTCTACCTCATAGGTACTTCCCTTAGGTCATAGCTGCCCTGATAATGAGACCAGTTGGCGCTTTGGTGGGGTAATAGCCTGAGAACACAAGCTTGAGCTGATTACCGAAAGTGTGAGGCACTCTTTGCGTCCGGCTGCCTAGAGGACGAGTTCATTTAGAAATCGAGGGATTCCTTCTTAGACTTTTCTTCTTTGCGTGACTTGGGCTCCTCCTCCGTCTCGCCCACTGGAGGTAAACTGAATGATGTGATGATGAGGCCACTCGAGCTGCTGAGCTTGAATGATAGATCTTCGCGAAGCCAGCTCCCCTCCAGGCCACCACCCTTCTCATGGAACCCGGGCAGACTATGCGCTCGGAGGAGACCCTGAGACTTGGCGTCGCTCGAGGGATCTCGACTGACTTGAATTTGATGCTGTAGCGGCGTCAGCTCGAGCACACCGTCAGATAGAAGCTCCACCCATCGCGTGAGCCCTGTGGAACGAGGATACAGCGATATTGGCAGTGTCATCATGGCTGTAATGCGAGTAGGGAAGGTCCGCAGCAGTGCCCTTAGACCATGGAGTAGCTGCAGTACTTCTGTTGGCCGGGCGTAGGCCGAAGGGAAGATTGTCGGCGATAGAAGACTTGGAATAATGATCCGATGAACTGTTGATGGTGAAGAATCTCGCACGTTGGCGGAAACTTCGGCAATGAACTTCTTGAAGGGTGAGATATGAGATCTTGATGACACGAGGTTGTCAACAATTGGTGAGCCATGAAATTGGCCTTGAATTGCGCTGCCATCCAGTCGTCTCGCCAGGTCAAAGTTGTGGCAGAACACTGCTGTCCCTTGACCGGACGACGACATTTCTTGAAGGTTTCGTTAGTGGCAGTTTAGGACCAGAACGAATGTGAACATACCTCTAGTCGGAGCGCCTCTGTTGCTGAGGGCCTCATAACGCCATGCGATCTTCATCTTATCGTCCGAGGCAGTATCTGTCTTGCTCGACCTCGCTTTTGACTCGCTTCCAAGTCCTGGAAGCTCTCTTCGCCAGGTATCGTCGACTCCTAGGACGTGGACGTGGTGTCCTTGAACAAGCCCCTCGGCAGCGTAGTACCTTAGAAGGATCCCTCCAAAATCCGTGGTTCCGGTCTCTTCTACCAGCAAGCTGGTTCCAAGTGGCAGCCCTGCATGCCCAGCGAGGAGATGGTCCAAAGATGAGGTGCCGGTGGACGTAGTCAGTCGGCCGTCAAGGGGCGAAGGTCTTGTCCCTGCGGCCAAAGTCTGATGCTGCCTAGCGATTGGCGTTGCCGCAGAACTGGGAGTCCCAAGGACCACATTTCGTTTTCGAAAAGACATTATGAAACGTTGTTGGCCTGGCCACAACCATGAACAAAGCAATGTTGGGAGTGGCTTGGGCGGAAGGGTTTGCTGCAAATTGTTCTTAAGACAACATTCCTAGCATATTTAATAGGCCAACGCTGTTGATTTTCTTGTCAATATATAATTTATCCTCGAATTATCGAAAACACCACCAAATGGCCACCGTTGAGCACGAGAAGCTAGGTATGCGTTTGATATCGGGAAACATATGAATCATATGCACCACATCGCATGTAAAGGGCATGACTGACAGTGGATGGTGGGGTGTCACTGGCATGGTGGGGGAGCTTTGCCTCGATTTAGCGATTTGCAGCTATCCCATATGCCAGTGACCTTTCCAATTCGACAATTTCTGACTATCTAATCTACGAAAACCAGCACCACGAGCCTGGGTCTTATGGAAAGATAGCTCTTGAGTTCTCCTCCGCTGCTCATTTATTCTTTTTCGGTATCGAGCCTAAGCCAAAATTACGTACCGTGTAGATCAGCTCCTCTTTCGACCATCAACATGTCCGGCGGCGGCGACGCAACGCTTTTCGAGGATGCCTTTACGGTGACCGACTACGATCAGTCAAAGTACGATCGTGTCGCCCGAATTTCGTGCACCTCAAACGACTCACAGACTGTCATGGTCCTCGACATCAATATTGAGCTGTTCCCCTGCAGCGTCGGCGAGACCTTGCACGTCGTCCTCACCACGACATTGTCGCCGGATGGAAGCAAGGAAGAAGAGAAGGGCTGGAGGGACGTTGGCAAGGCGGGCGATGCGCCGGCCACGCTCGCGGACCTGTACGACTATGTGTGCTACGGCAAGATCTACAAGTTCGAGGAGACATATGATGGCAACACCATGTATGTCACAGAGCCCCCATCATCCTCGTTTCTCCCCTCTCAGTCCCCCGAAACACGACGTCTAACCTGATTTCTTCCCGACAGCAACGCATACACTTCCTTTGGCGGGTTGCTCATGTCGCTTCAAGGCCCCGTGAAGAAGTTGACGCCTCTTCGTGTTGACAACGTCTACCTGATGATCAAGAAATAAGACAAACGAGACAGGTTGCTCCAGAAGCGGCCTTGCACTGCGAGAGGACCGTGGATGTACCATAGCTCGCAGGGTGGAATGATACCCAACAAGTGTGTTTTCGCTACGTGCCACGCACAGCAGCTGCCGAGGCTCGGGTTCCTTTCTCTCCCACTGTCGAGGCAACGGGCCCGGCGTACAATAGGCTGGGCCAACTCTCACGACTTGCGCCAGCTGCTCTGATGTGGACCTGGGAACGCTATCTCACGGTGCAGCCTGCGCTGTATCTCGGCCAAGTCTGGCTCGTTGTCTTGGGTCAGGATGCCGTGGCGTATGAAAAAGTCAATGACGCACAGAGCGCAGTTGGGCTTGTATTTGCCGTCCGCTAGATCCCGCTTCACCTCGTCGACATCGCACAGGCGAAATTCGGCCACTTCGCCGTCCTTGGGCTTGGGGACGACGTCGGTTGGTAGTTCGAGCTCATAGACCCATTGGCATTCGGGGTAAATAAAGTCACCCTCCCCAACGTGCTCCTCCTCGGTGATGTAGATGTAAGTGACTGTGCCCACGCAACGTGCGCCGTTGCGCACCACAGCGTCAGGTAGGTCCGCCTCTTCGTCGGCCTCGCGGATGACGCATTCGAAGGGGTCCTCGCCGGTCATGAGGCCACCCGCAACGGTGTTATCGAGCATGCTTGGGAAGGTGGACTTGTCAGCCGCTCGTTTGGGCACCCAAAACTTGACGCCGTACGGAGCATTGCTGTCACGGACGTAGGCGACCATGTGAACGCCGTACCGCATCGTGCCTAGCAGACCCATCGCTGCCCTTTCCATGCTGAATAGTAACTCGCCCTTGCGACTGTAAACAGGCCACGGCTCGTTGCGCCAGCCTTTGAGGAGCTTGAAGGTCGTATTCTTGCGCCAGTAATCAGCAAGTGCGGCAACTTGCTGTGTTCTTTGTTCCTCGGTAGGCAGCCGGAACAAGGCGATGGTTCGCTTCTGTTGATCAAGAACTATCTCACCCCTGACATCTTCCGGAGCGCGCAGCAGTTCCTGGACAACCCGGTCTAGCATGTACCCAAGGGGATACTCGCCATCTTCATCCGCCCACGTCAATGTATAGCAGGCATCGAGGAGGCGTTGATGATCCTCTGGATTCTTATCTGGGTAAGGGAATCTGTAGGGACGACAGGAAGTCAGCCAACTGTGTAGATTCTATAATATCGGTTCTGAAGGCTCTTGGATGAGACTTAACTGGTCAGTCAGGTGGATGAGTTCAAGATTCGTCTTCATCTTGTGGATGATGATTTGGCACGATCCTAGCAAAATTGAACTATGCTACATAGGAAACAAATAATCAGCAGACGGAAGAAGACACTTCAAGCATTCCATGGAAATCCTAGCATGACGAATAAAGTGGTTGCCACTGGTACTTTGGCGATTAGACTACTGGCGTGGGCAGTGTAGAATAGAATTTGAGGGCTTTACAAGAATGCCTGTGGAGAGACGTGGACCTTCTTACTTACCAATGCTTGGGATCTTGGCTAGAAATTGCACGAATAAGAGTTTGCAAGAAGTGTTGACTGGCACAGCGAGCTCCGTTGAACGTACCTGTCGAGAATGAATACATGGGCTATTGGTGAGCTGCAAGTGAGTGCTTGTGTAAGTCACTGAAGTGGCAGCCCGAACCACGGAGAATATGCAACTATGCGTTGGTGCGAGCCAATCGAGCTCTGCTCCACCAAACGTCGGACATTGCAACCTTGCCTGATTCGGAGCCTGTAAGTCAATCTTACCCTAAGCCAAAGGGTCGAGGCAGGTAGGTAAATGGCTCGTCATAATAGGCTGGTTACCAGACAAGCGCTGTAGACCCCAGAGCAGTGAGCAACTCATTAGAGGCAGACAGACACTCCAGCCAGTTGAGTCCAACCACACCAGACGTGGTCCATATTTTACTGTAGAGATCCTCGAGGTGAGCTCCGTCATTCTTCAGTACTGAACTCTCGTTCCCCCGCTCCGTCGGTAGCAACGCAGAGGCATCCTTGGCCAAGACGTTCGTGCCGTGCCCGACACTCATTTGATCTTCCTTTCATGGACTTCATATTACCTACCTACCTTCCTAGGCACTAGTTCAATTAACATCAATCGTCCGTGTCACAGATCAACAGCCTACAAAACGGCAGCTTTCCTTGTGAAGAACACAACACCGCAAGGCTTGCACAATCGCACCCGTCCATCCTCGAGACAATGTCCGGTCCTCTGTTCGGCATCATCCCCGCCGGCCAAACTCTCATCACAGAGCCGGCCTCGACTCCAGCCCCAACATCCTTCTTATACACGCTACCCTCCGCCCGCCCTTTCTCCCACATTGTTGTTTTCCTGCTACCCAACATTAACATCCCCGACAACACTGCCGCCGCCATCTATCTCTCAACGGCCCGCTCCGTCGCTCAGGCTACCCAGGCCGGCACCACCCCGAACTTCCGGTTCCTCGGCGCTATCGGCCCCGGCAAGGAGAGCGCCGTATTCAAGGTCAGCTCGCCGACAGCCTCCTCCAACGGTGACCAGGATCTAGTCATTGGCATTAACATCGAGGCTGCGCAAGACGTGGCCCCTCGCCTTCAAGAGCTTGCCGCCAACAAGTCCGGCATCTCAGCGTCAAGCACCGGCACCACGAATCAACCGTCAACAGCCGTGCTTGCCCAACGAATCATCCAGAACGCTTTCAACTTCCTGGCCAGTTTTAGCGGCTCTGCGGGTCCTGGAGGCATTGAAGTCGTGCCTCTGAAAGCGTTCGAGGACTGGTGGCGCAAGTTTGAGTCTCGAGTGAGAGCTGATCCGAGTTTTCTCGAAAAACAGCCCGTCGAGTAGGAGAAATAGTATCTTTCATGACCACAAGGTAGAAACAGAATATGTAGGCGTTGAAATGGTTTACTACTATGACGGGTTAAATCATCAAAGGTACCTATGCAGCACCAACTTACCTTAAGTGAGGCAGATGTGAATTTGGTACTTCCAAACGTAAGCTAGCGAGACGACGTTGCGACCTAGTTATTGATCAATGATTTGAAAATTGGTAGTATATACTCTCAGGTGTCTGTAGTGAGAAACGAAACATCTAACATGGAACCCATCACCCAAATTCGTAGTTCTTTCCGAGTATCGAAACGCCAACCAAAACGCCGCCCTGTCCTTTTGCCGTACTCCCACAAATCCAACGTGCCAAATGAAGGTGAAGCTTCGCAACAGAAACGCTTCTAAAGAAAGTCGTACACTGGCCGACGCAAATACCTTTTTATTTAATTTTTTACCAGTGGCTGTTCCACAACCCAGGTCAAGCTCTTTGGTCTGAGTCTAATCTTCTTGCAAAGGCGTTGTCAAAGGACTCTTTCGGGTCGGGCTGCCAGCTCTGCTTCGCCTGCCTGCATTCAACATTTGGACAGAAGGCGTTAGCCGTTCGCGACTTTCGGTCCGCAAGACAAAACCCTGGCGGTCTATACTAGGCGAAGGCCGCCCATCGTCAAATCTTTCGAGGTTTGACCGCGGCGTCGCCAAGCCAGAAGCTTTGCCTGCTCGAGATCCCTCGCTGCTGTCTGACGACTCATTCTCGTCTGAATCCACATCACACAGCTCAAATTCAGACGCCTCGCCTTCTTCCAGAACCCGCTCATACGTTGCCTTGTTCCGCCCGAATAGCTTATTAGTTAACGAAAAGCCTCGACTGGGCCGCCTGCCGCTGTTTGACCGTCGGCGGCGGCGTAGCATGCTAACCAGTCGCCGTCTGCGCTCCGGCTTACGGAATATATATCCGATAACAAGCAGGACAAGGACCAGAGCCAGAATACCAGACAGGGAATGCGAGTTGGACTTCAGCGTATCGTCCCAGTCTTCGTCATCCTCGTCATCCTTGGAGTTTAACGGGATCGGCGACGAGCCAGCGTGCTCAAAATCTGAGCCGATCCCATTTTGCACATTGCTACCAAAGCCAACCGGGAGCGACGACCCCTGCGGCGTCACCTGCCCAGCAGCATATAGCAGCATCTTGCCGAGAGTCCAGCTAAGCTCGACTCCATCAATATCGTCCATTGGTTGAAAAGGGTCCGTAAAGCCCTTTGATTTGGCCTTCTCCAGGGCTTCTTTGGTCGTATTAATGCCCGGCGTCCCCGTTCCTTCCAAGCCAACGCGCGGAATGCCAATTCCATCATACAGCATGTTAATGAGCCACGAGGCTTTGAAGCAAGCCACGCGGGCCTCCTCTGCCTTCTGCTCTGGCGTCTTCTTCCGCTTATGCAAGTCGCCCTCGATGTCCGACCAGTCTCGACTACAAAAATCCATGACGTTGTGTTGGTAGGAGGCGAGATCGTAGACTTTGTCTTTCTTGCCGAAAAACCCATGTGTCGTGTGCCAATATTCTGATACTCCCACAAAGTGATTCACATCGAAGTCGATCGCTGGGGCATGTTGACCATTCAATAGACATGGTTCTTCTTCGCAGGGCGCCTCCTTGCCGAGTAATGGGTACGTCTTCCGCAAGCATTCGTCAAACATGCCAGTACCCACAAGAACTGCGTCCTTTGGTTTTGAGGAGCCCTTGACGGGTTTGCCATCCAGGGTCACTCGTAGGTTTTTCGGCATACAGGGGTCGGGAAGCTCTGCATCGTCCTTGCCATAATGATCTACCAATGCCTCAACGTAGCGGTCACGGGCCTTGTGTGCACCAAAACCGAGCCAGGTAGTCGTGAAGACCTTGTATTCTTCAGGCGAACCGTCCAAGCGCCGTAGACGCACAACTTTAAGGTTGTCGGCATGTTTGTCGGCCTCGGTAGCGTTGGGAGCAAAAGCGATCTGAGCCGATGCTCCACCCATGTCAAGGAAGCCATAGGTATGGTGGCCCTTCCCGTGAGCATGCTCTTCGGGATTGTCGAAACCGCCGAGCAAATAGTTCGCGGCGATCCAGCCGTACAAGCCTTCAGCCTCTCCTGAAATCACCTGAACATGGGTGTCGCAGTCGGGCAGCAGGAACTCGGTTGTTCCCTTGAGGTAAGTGCAAATCGTTTGGAGGAGGGCTGATTGCTGTTGCTTCGGAAGGAACCGAACGCCAGCGGTAGCCATGAGAAATATGGGGGTCTCGTGAATCTTCTTGTTAGGAACCTCATCCAAGGCGACATCAACAAGGGCCTTCAGATGGGAAGTCCCAACGGCTGAAACATTGTCGGCAAACGACGAAACGCCGGGATGTATCTTCTTGCTCTTTTTGAGCTTGAGCTCCGGCAAGCTGCGTAACTCTTTGATGGAGGCATGTTTGTTGGCGGCGGCAGGGTTCTTCCACTTGTAAACGTACACGCGAGTTCCAGAGGAACCGGCGTCAAGAATGATGCCGTACTGGGCTATGCAGGGCTGATAGTTAGCATCTCATCTTCGCCGCATAGATCGGAATGCATCAAGAATGTTACGAACAATTCTTGCCCATGACGACTAGTCGTTCATTCGACCAGGGTATGCAGGTTGCGCTCTTGCGCGATAAATGTAGGAGATTGTTGTTCGGTAAGGTCGCGTAGAAGACGAGGATCGGTAGGTGAGGTTGTTGTTGGGTCGCTATAGGTAGATGGACTGTCGAACGCGCAGGATGGACAGGGTGGCGCAAGGGGATTGATTGGCAATCCAGACAATGCGACGGTCAATTAGAGAAAAAAATGGTGTATGAAATATAAGGAGCACACAAGCGACGGTATGAAGAAGAAGGCAATAGTTTCGAAAGACAAACAGTCTAGACGATCAAGTCGAAGCGAGTGGGCGATGTAGCAGCATCATCATCAGACGCAATCAAGGGCAAAGATGCGATGAGAAATGGGGGAGTTTGGCTGGGCGGACGTCAAGTTGCGCAAACAGCCCATGAAGCAAGTTTATTGGGTGCCTCCTTATCCGTGTCCAGGATTGTGAGGTACGCTGCGGTAGGTACACAAAGATAACGCGTTGCGCAAAACTTGGCCTGAAGATACTTGGGCTACCTGGCTGCTCCACTTGAGCTTCCAGTGCTACAGTGTGATTTAGTTTGACTTACCGTGACTGGTCGCACGGCAAAGGGCCAAACACACAGCAGGCAGTTTTGCCTCGTATCTCATTTGACACTGTTTTTATCAACTCGACACAGTCAGAAACGACCCCCACTTCTGGACGAGCACCAGGGGCCCAAAACTTCCCGGCTTTGGACTAGCTTCGCCATGGGTCGTTAGGGATGAGTTGAGCAAAGCTTGTCTTTTCCTTCTGAGCAGCCGCCCCTGGAAAGCAATGTCTAACACTGTATCCGCAATGATGGCATCCCTTGTGAACCCTGCAGAGACTTCGTATCAAAGTGTGTAGTTGAGAGGAATTTACAAGGCCATATTTCCCCGACAATCATGGCCATGGGTTGCTTGCACTTTAAATATTCCTGCCCCATGCGACCCCGAGGCCTGGGACATTGGTCGGTTGACTGACCTTGAGACCAGATGTCAAGCCAAGCCCAGCCAGCCCTTGGCGATTATGGGCAAGGCCTGGTGCAATTGATTTATTGTTCGGACTGGAAACTGGAATCGGTCCTGCGCTCAGGCTAGGGAAGCCGCTAGCTCCTCCCATCGAACGGGTACCCGGCCGCTGCCGAAGGTTGCCACCAAAGGACGCCGCCGTACCCTCCCCTGTTTCTTATCAGATGTCGTGTTACAGACTACAGGCGAATGAGTGCCTACCACGACGAGCTGACGGTAACTGATTCCAATCATTATCGCCTTGCTGCTGGAGCCTTGTTCGGGGAAGGCTTGTGTTCATGTTCGAATAGTCGAACATTGAATGCGATGTGAAAGAAGCCGAAGGGATTCGCTCATTTCGTTCCTTGTCTGGTATGGCTGCCCCGGCAGCTGCTGTCCCCGAGAACAGGGTAGAGTCAACCGCATCGGACGCGGCCCGCTGAATTTGACCCATCTCAGCTTTGTGTTTGACCTTGTCGTAGAGTTCCTGGGTCTGCAGCAATTTGCGACTCTTATCTTTGAAAAGCTGGGTGAGCTCTTCATTCCTACGGCGCATAGCCTCATGTTCGCCAAGCAAGCCTAGCAGTGTCAGCAAGGTCGCCTAGATTGACAAGGGTATACTACACAGACTTTGGATTTTCTGCTGAAGGCCTTCAATTTCCGCATTCGCATCATTGGTGGTCTTTTCCAACTGGTGGCCCAAGCTGTTGTGTTTCTCTGCCAAGGTCTTACAAAGATACTGATGGTAGCAAATGTCCTGGGCCGTCTGATAAGCCCAAAAACTGAGGGCCCGCCCAGCGCATTCCATGATTATGCTGGGCCCCAGACCGCTGAGCACAGTTGTCTTATAATCCTCTGTTGGGTTCAGATCGGTGAAGAGCGCGTCATCTGGTTTGTCCAGTCGCGATTGACAAGCTGGGCATATGAGGCACTGTGAAGGCTCTGTGCTTCTGGGCCCAGCCTTCTGAGCGCATTCGAGGCAGAATATGTGACTGAAGGACTGTTAGCATGATTCGATGTTGATTGACGACGTCAACGGCAGGGCCATACTTACCTACACGCCGTAACGAGGGCGCGGCCCGTCAACTCCTTCCGACACTCTAGGTTATTGCAATTAAGCGCGTGATCCATGGCAGGCCCAGTTCACAGTGCTAGATGCTTGAAGAGGCGTGACCCTGCGGTGGATAGACTGGCAGATGCTCATGGGGCATCGTGTGCTGACCTGGAATAAGATGAGACTTGCAAATTTCGTAGACCAAGTGTTCAATTTTAGTTCGGGCCCTGTCTCGATGAGGCAAGCCGCAACTGCCTCATGAGTTATGGAATAGGTACCTCACCTGACCTTTTCAAAGCAGGCACCAATAGGTACCCTTACGCACTTACCTTAAGGTAAGGTACCTTACCTTAGGTATCTAGGTACAGTAGGTATACTAAGAATGCCAGAATAAGGTGGATAAGGTAGGTGTTACCTCATCTGAGGTGTAGAGGTAGCACTTGATACAGGGGCAGGTGAATAGTAACTTCTTGCCCAAGGCAGGCAGCTTGAGCTGCTTCGTCCGGTCAAGTCGGGTGCTTCGAAGCTCATGGCAACTGTAGCAGCCACTACTTTGCTTCACATAGCGGTTGAGAAATCCAAGTTGTCAGACTTCTGCTAACAAAGGCAGGCTTCCTCGAAGATAACATGGCCGTTGAGTGTGGTATCACATACCGAAATGGGTAGGTAAAGTATGGTATGCAACTCTTATGAATCATCAACTTTTGTTAATACTGAGGCACTAGAAACACTCAACGAAATCGGTGACGCATGCCTGTTTCTGCAACGAGGACAACGAGCTTTGAAAAGACAAGCAGGATCTAACGCCATGCCCCAGTCTTAAAGCTTCTCCTCAACGTAATAAAATCCCGGAAACTTTCATGTTTGAAAATTTGAGACATGTACCGAAGTTGCCTTTCCGAATTACCTTCAGGACAGGCGTGAGGCCAGGTCAGAGAGAGGAAGATTTTAATGCTTGACGTTTTGTGACTTTTCAGATAGGCAAGCTGATATGGATAAGTGGATTACAATACGTCAACTTCACCTAGAAAGAAGACAGACGCTTAGTTTTCCGCTTCTCTATGCACAGATATTTGCCTCCGGGATGGGTGATGTCTTGCCACTGCTCTATGGCCAACACAACTTGTTTGAAATATAACAGATTTGTGCGCGGACGTATTGGAAACTTGAAGTATCTATAATTACAACCACTGTCCATCTGATCCACACTTATCAGGAAAAGTTGATAGACGAATGTTATAACGTTGGACTCCACCCGCATGGAGGCCCCAGATGCAACGGTACAGGCATCAGTTACCAGCATTGGTAACCTTATGTCTTCGGCTAGAGTAGGCAGACCCATCGACGCTGGAACGCGTCGAGCTACTAGGGTGGTCTTGCCACGGTGAGTCGACACGCCTCCACTAAACGGCCTCGGCCTCGTAGTCTGTGTAGTAGGCGAACCCTCTTCGCTTAGGAAGCGGCGTTGTTTTGGACGACCGGCGAGCCAAGCCATCGAAGTAGTCGACTGCAGAAGACTCACTGGTCTCGGAAGGTCATGGATCTCCGGCGTGGCGAAACTACTCCACATCTATATTTGATTCTTACGGCTTGATTGCGCGGCTTTCTTGTCGGAATTTGCGCGGGACGCCCGCAGACCCCTTGGTATGTGTCTCCGTGAGCTCGGGGAAGAGACCGAGAATCACATCGGTAAAACGAATAGGGAGTCGTGACTTTGGCCCAGCACGGACTCTCCGGCGTCCAAGGGGGGTGGCTTGGCCTTGAACGGCGGAAGTGATGGAAATGAACATGAACAAGCGAGTACGCCAGTTGAGCGTTACACACTAGGTTAGGGCAGTCAAACAGTCGCCGGAACGCAGGCCCGGGGCTTGGCTTTTGCTTATCTCGGAATGATCATGCCAGCTGTGGATGCGTTTAACGGCGTGCGCTCCTTTCCGCCGTTGGGGGTGGAGGCTGAGCTGCAGAACATCAAGATCACTTGAACACTGCATTAGGCCGTCCAGCGGTGATCGAGCTGGACCGACCGTTCGCTGCTTGATGAAGTTGGGTGAATTGAAAGTACCCAAAGCGAAAGCGTTCTGATTATTGTTGCCTGGTCCACGAACGATTCTGAGCCACTCTCTGCAGTCATGGAGGTCAGAAACGCACCGAGGTCATCTCCAGCAATGCCCGTTTACGACGAGATGGAAGTATTGTGTTCCGCTTTGGAACATATACACCTTTCAGTGGACCACGGGCCAGCATCGCCAAGCACGGCTCAGCCAACGTGGAGGGCAGCATTATTGAACTGGAGGCTTCCAGATCTGGTGCGACTGGCTACGCCACACCATACAAAGGACAAGACGGCCAGGCACACACGCATCTCATACATGTGAGCCTGACTGCATGACGCACAAAAAACCTGCCTTCCGTTGCACAACATACTGTCTTTCCCCAGACATTTTGCTCAACCTGGGGTAGTCTTCGCCCATGCATCTAAGCTCTCGCTTACCACCAGCTCACCTGCTTCTATAACCGAGGCGACGAGTCGTCAGCATGGTGGCACTTCCCCAGAGTCACACGTCTCTGCCACGTCTACTACGACAGTAGCATTGGCCGCGTTTTATCGCCCACGATACGACTGCTCATCCAAGCGTGCCCGTGCTTCTCCAAAAACTTCACGCCCCCTCCCTTGCTCCGAAATATATTGGGGGTAGAGGGTCCACACTCTCTAGAGGGCAACGGCCACGTCGTGCGAGTCAACACCCTTGGATGAGAACCCCTGCAGTAACCGGGTTCTGAGAGTTTGCTAGGGGTCCGCCGATCCATCACACACTCTCCGTCACCACCTGAGGACCCCCAGCTCCGACCTTAGGGCCGATGCCTCTGGGATTTCCATCCCCTCACCCCCCTCTCTTGGAGTTAGCAGCCCCTGGCCGGAAGCTCGCAACTCCCTCGAAGCTCGCAATTTCGTCTGCAAACCGTTTGACAATGCACAGCACGTACGTTCTCGCCAAGGGATTCTCTGAACACGATGGGATCATTGTTCATGTTGCAAGAGTCAATAAGTGTACCGAAGTTTGTAATCTCTGTGTCTTCTGTCAAACTGAGACTGCCCCACACACCTCTTCTCCGTCGTCACGGGCCGAACTGCCAGATTACAACCCGCTTCCCACCGAGTCGCCTTTTCCCAACCAATCGCTAGCCGCAGACGGACGGTCCTTTGAACAAAATAATGAACCGAGCTTTGTGTTGCAATATTGCACATCGTCTATACCATGACTGGTTATTTTCACTGCCGAAACGAAGGGAATGGTCTGCAATCTATGGGAGGAAGCCCGCCAACCTCCCTGTCCCTTCTTAGCGGTCCACAATGGCCCTTGACGTGCTTTAATTTGTATACCTGTATCTTGGCAGGGCTTTGGCAGCTTTGGCCCTGGTCTCTTCTGCCAACAGCCCTTGTCCGCAGTCGGCTGTAGCCGTTAGGCTTGAGCATGGCATCAAGCATTTACCGAAACCAAACCAATATTGGAGAGCAGCCGGACCCGCGCTCCCAAACACTCCCTTGCTAAATTGAACCCCTTTGTCCTGCGGGAATTAGATGGCATCGTCATCGTACTCAATACTCCACTCGCCGGACTGCACGAAGTTACTGGCTTCGGGCAAGCCGCTCGACGTAGAAGCCTGCCTTTTCTGGAGTCACGATGTCACTTCACCCGAAGTTCTTGTCTGCTTTGAGCCATTTCATTGTATTCTTGAATCGTCATAATGATGCTTGGGGGTATATCTGAATCTTGGACCTGTGCATGTCGCTTCCCTCGTGGGTTGTCTTCTCCAGTCCTCTTCGCCAGTCCATAGTACAGTAGTGATCACGTAACGCCGTTCTTGCCCGTTCCTGGGTAATAATTGATGCAAACCCACCCATCCCGTTTTCTGTCCAAATGTGCCGACACAGAGAATATGCAGAATGCAAATGCAAAAAGGGAAAAGATGAAGAAAGAGAGAGGGAAAAAACAAGGGTACAGCCACGCCACCCTTACATCCCAGTTCTAGCCTAGTGAACGAAGAAAGCCCCGTCCATGGCGCCTCCTTGAAGGCCCATGGAGGCGTAGTCCACGGGCATCATGCCCTCACTGACGCCATACATGCCGTTTTCTGTATGCGAAAGTGTCTGCTGCTGTCCCCAGTACATACCATCAAGGTCCCTGAGACCGTACTGGTCCAACATGTTCGCCATGTCGTCTGTCTCCAGCCCAATGGGCGACATGTGGAAGTCTTCCTCACTCATCATGAGGCTGTGCTCGGTGGTGAGACTCTCAATGGAGGTGTTGCCGCTCTGCAGCTGACGGCTGGCCTCATACATTCGCCACACCACTTCCCGGCTGCGGCGCGCAGCAAGTGACCAATCCTCCATGGCATCCAAAAGCTCCAGGATGGTCTCGATTTGCTTTTGCCACTCAGGCACTTGAGGAGAGTCCCACTGCCAGAAGATGCTGACCAGTGGAATCATGGCTGCTTGATAGAGGAACCAGACGGCGTTCCAGCCGGACATCTGGTTGCGTGTCCACTCCCGGGAAATGTCCTCGATTGTTGCCTTGGCCAACTCACGGCAAGTCTCCACACCGGTGATATCCTGCTCTGCGAGGTGTGCCCCGATACCGCCACTGGCCAGACTCAGGAGGACTGGCCTGTGCAGTAGCATCCGAAGATTCTGGTATCGCCACTTCATAACGCAGCGAGCGATGTACAATGGCTCGGCACAGGGATCAGTAGTGCGGAGGAGCCACGGTAGGTTGCTGTACCAGCTGACCAACTGTGCATCCATGCTGCATCGATCCTCCGGACGCAAGAGGGGAGTGATGGCTAGCATGTCCTGGATTTGGGTGGCAATTTTGCAGAACTTGATGTTCTCGATCAATGGCAAAATGCCTGCGTGTTGCGCCGAATCACGAGCCTGTGCAAGGTCCAGTCAGTGGCCACTTCAATATTTACGAGACTGTTATCGCTGTCCCCACACGTACCTGGTTGATGCCAAACTCTGGTGGCTGGATGTTGATAGCTGGGCCCCATCGTCCGAAACTGGGACGTCCAAGAGTTGTTGTGGCCCATGTGTCGAGGCAGAAAAGCGACCACCAAGTGCGTCTGCGGGTTTCTGCAGCAGCCATGTCGCTACTTCCTTGAGCGAGAGATTCCCTGTGGAGGCCGAGTGCACTAGCCATGCGAATGGCCGCACCAATGATCGCGTTGGCCATGTTGGGCCTGTTGATGTAGTGCAGGTAGTATCCTCCGATGATGGCCAAGGCCTGCACTGTCTCAATGTGGCTGCTGCCAAAGGCGTCGATTGTCAGGTGCTCCATGGCACGATTGTAGTAGTTGATGTGGTTAAAATCATCGGATTTCATGGCTACTATGCTGCCCATAGCAAAGACCATGTTGAGCAGGGCGAGCCAAGCCGCATCGCATCTTTGGCCTTCGAGATAGTCCGCGCGGAAAGCTGCCTCGTCCAGCATGGGAACAAAAACGTGAATGCGCTTGAAGTAGGCGTCGATGAGAGTTTGGCCCTTCCATGACCAGGGAATGCGAGAGTTGTCCTTGGGGATCATAGGGCGTTGGCGAATAACGGGAAGGTTGCTCGCCAGCTCTACGTTGTTAAGTGGTGGAGTCAAAGAGCCACGAAGCTGGGGCTGGACTTTGAGCATAACCATGAGAGCAGCCTTGATAGATGAGGCACCAAGGTAGGAGGCCTGGCGGTCCATGTTGAGTGACAGGGCATTAACGTCGTCAGCCTCAACAGGAATAGGGTCTCTGCCACGACGCTCCTCGTCCCATTCGGAATCAGCAGTTGGCATCTGCTCAAGCCCGGCGAGTCCAGATTCATCGAGAGGAGAATCGAGGTCTGATTTCATTGGTGAAGTTTGTAGTGGCGGTGACGGTAAAGACGTGGGGTTCTGGATCCCAGGTTGATCAAGGAGGTTCAGAAGCTCCTGTCTAGAGAGGGGGAGAAGTGCAGAAACTTCCTGTCCTGGATAAAGCCTCTTGAGAATAGAGCGGCATTCCTCTAATGACTGGGAAAGAGCCTCGAGAGTCCTGTAATGGGTCAGAATAGAGCTTTTGGTGGGAGCTCGAGGAGGAAACTCACTTTCTCGAAGGAATGACGCGTTGACGGTGCTTGTCGTAGAAGCATCTCTTAGGAGCACGGCTTGAGAGACATTGACCGCAAGGCTGCTGGCCATCGCACCGAATCTTACGTCTCTTGCACTCGGCACATGCGTGAGGAGTGGTGATACGCTTGCTGCCGGTGTTGCCAGCTGACTTGCCGCCCTCGGAAGACTCCGTGGAGGGCTTGCGGGGAGTGACCCCTTGAACTAGGGATAGTCAGCGCAAAAAGGCTCGAAGTGACCTCGTCGACGTGTGAACCACCTACACGTATGGAACATGCCGCCCTGTGTAGGGACGGGAATTGTTGGTGCCATTTTAGAACGGATTTTGTGAAGGAGGTAGAGATATGTACAGGGGCCAGTTGGCTAAGGGGGAGAAGGTCAAACAGCTCTACCACTGCCAGACAGTGTACAGAACAAGCGACGGCTTGGTTGAGTCAGGTGTAAGTGTTGTCTTGTGTGAGGGCATATGTATCCAGCAGATTCTCGTCGAACTTAGAGGAAGTGGGAGAGTATGAGGGGCGGTGAAGAAGAAGACGAAGGATGGGGAAGCAGTAAGATATAATAAGTTGAAGTGTCAAGGCCACGAGAGGGATGGGATGGATGTCAAGGAAGTCGCATTGTGGGGAAGCGGCGGATGTACGCTGACAGGGATCAATCGAGAACGGAATTGGGGGGGGTGGGCAGATTGGGGGCGCCCCCTTCGAAGCGGAGAAGCAAGCCGTAAGAGGGGTCCCGAGAATTTCTGGTGATGGGGTAAGATTGAAGTGGCATGCTCCATCAAAGTCCTCGCTCGGTAGGAACATGGGCAACCAGGGCCTGGGGTAAAACTGGGCCGGACAGACAGGGGTCGAAGCAGATTTGTTCCTGAGATGGACCAGACACTCACTGCTAGCCGCGGGCAATGCACAGGACGAACGGGGCTATTCGAGTGAATGCCATGGCTGACCTCGACAGTGACTAGTCGAAACTGGATCGCTGATGGTGTCGATCAGCAGGACCCCAGCATATGCTTGTTGGCCTTACTCCGGGAATTACGGCTGGTGAGCCATGTGCGTGTGTGTAAGTAAGTAAGCCCGCTGCTAGTGAGATTTGATCAACCTGTGTAACATCTGTGCGGACCGCCCAAAGAAGGATTGCAACCGATCAAACGGCGAGAACGGTGTTTTGTTGGGTCGGCTCGCGAATCTCGTATCTTGCTCTGGGAGACCCAGTAGGGGATGGGATCCGGCGACGGGGGTCCGGATCAAAGGCGAGGTGGCAAATGAATGCTCGAAACCCATGGGAAAACAAGCATAAAAGACCCATAGGCCGGGACGGCCGAGTGGTCGGAGCTACGCTACGGGAGGCGGAATTGCTTTTCCACTTGCGTACGCAGGCAGTGGATGCGGGCATGGCGGTTGACAGCCATGGGTATCTGGGGGAGACGCGAGGCGGCGTGCGGGCAAGGATGCGTTGTCGTTTTGCCTCGGTTCTCTTTCCTGCATTTCAGCATGATTCCAAGTGTCGTAATGTTGCATTATGCCAGGTCTTGTGCCGCGTTTTGCCATGTTAATCAGGAATATCCGGGGTTGGGGAAAACGCAAGGTCAGACTGGCCGCAGCAACTTGTGAAACCGCTCGAAAGCTGGCTTGACTACCGAGCTTGCCCTTGACATTCAAGGTGCGAGTCCAGTGCGGACCGACGGGCGGGATGACGGGATGGGCTGGGCGCTGTGAAGAAGTTTGGGGCTGTGTGAATGGTCGAATGAAATGACGGTGGGTGTGCGGTGGGTGTGAGCGTGCGGGCGTGCTTGTGCGTGTGGCGTGGGTTTTGATATGGGGAAGCAAATCTGGGGAAATGAGGCTTTTCCTGGAGAAGCAAACGAGAGCCGGCTGCGAAGAGACGTGTTGCGCAGGAGGAGGGCCAGAAACGAACGCTAGTGGTGGAGGAACAGACATCAACAAGGGGGGAGGGGTGAGGGGCTAAGAAATGAGGAGGGTGTGTGATTCATACCTTGGAGAGGGCATAGTCTCCGGGCGTGTAGGTGGTACCCGCCTAGTATCTGATGCCCAGCACCACCACCGGCGACAGGACATTTTGACGACCGGTAGGCGCGACAGCCAAGCAAGTTGCACCCACTCCAAGGGCCTGATCAGACGAGGTGTGGGCGCCACACCACGATGGGATTGATAGAACTGGGCGTGGAGAAGCAGATCATGCAGTCCGCAGTCCACCAACAGCCATTCAGCAAGTGCCATTAGGCGTCATGATGTGCCGAATCGGTACAACACACAACATCAGCTCGATAGGTTCCCCTGTCGATACATCTCTAGCCCGGTTTTTCTTTTTTTCCCTGTATTCTTCTTCTCTCCTATTGCTATTCTTCCTCTGTGCCTTGGCGCCCTCCCACTCTGAGCTCCGTTGCAGGTCCACAGCAGTCCCCTGGGGGGAAACGCCAGCAGGTGGAGCGTCGTCAGGAACGTTATCCCGAGCATCCCGCCTAGAGAGGGTGTGGCTTATTGGGAGGTTAGCATGGCGGGCGATGCGAGGAATAGAGGCCGCGCCATGACTGACTATGGCTAGCTGCCAACGGGATGACCTATCAAGGTATGCTTAAATTCCTCGATATGCTTCAGTTCGTTCCCTAAATTACACTTGCCGAGACACGAGGTAGAGCCAGAGCATTTCTCTGGACCGAGCTTCAGACTACCACGAGGTTGCAGCAGAGTACAGACCCGCTGGTCTATCAAGGTGAAGCTTGCCCACGAAGCCAAGGAGCCAGAGCTAGATACTTGCAAGGTACGCTACGGTACGATACGGTACGCCGTTGGAAGACAGGTACGTGGGTGTTCCCTGGATTTCAGGGGCAATTGCGGCTATTAATTGCTAACCCAGTGCCGGTACTTTAACCGCTTATCCGCAGTGCTAACCGAATCGGGGTCACACGCTTTCTTTTTATGGTACGGTGCCCTGAGCCAATTCGACGCCCATCCTCCCACACGTCGTCCAGGACCAAGTACCGGCCGGCGGCCGAGGGCAGAGCCAGGGAGGGCGTCAAATAGAGCAAGATCAGATCAGACTCGTACCAGCAGCGCCCAGCTGTCTAAGGGATTGTTCGCTTTCGTCTTCGTCAACGTCCGTCAGCCTTGGTCCGCGCATGGCTTGCGTGTTTATTTTGTGGCCCAAGCCACGGAGCCGCCTCGTTTCCTTTATTTCCGGCCAGCCTGGGGCGGAAATGGGAACATGGTCGTCGTGTCTTGGAATTTAATAGCGCATGGCGTCGGCCTGCTGGCCCGTCTCCGTCTCCGGCAGCTTGACGATCCGGCGTGCGCTTCCATTTGGTGAACCATCCAATTCTCAGATCTGGTACCTGTCAAGAATGATACGCCCAAGCATACCTCAAGGTAAGGTAGGTAAGGTAGGTACCTACCTGATCGTGCCTTATGGTGACTTGCCTTGCCTTGCCTTGGGCATTCGTCCGTTCTGCCTGCCTGGCCCCATCGCGCCTCCACTTCTAACCGCTTGAGTCTTCTGTGGTTTCGTTCGCTTATTGGGCTATCCACAAAAAACCACGTTGAATAGTCATGATCAGTCTGGAACCGTCACGCTCGCTCGCTCCACCCGACTTCTCCCCTCTTCTCCACAAAGATGGGCACATCTGCCTCGAGGCAACCGACTCACACCATAGGCTCGCGTGTCGTTCACGGCACAACCGCCCATCCTTCGTGCCCTGCGAGACCTGCATTAACGCGCCGTTCCCCAGACCAGTCCTGCCAAACTAGGGCATGGGTGGTTGAGCAGAACTCGACTCCTTGCCTATAACGGTAGGTCCGGTAGGTTGTCGGATGGTTGCGCTGGACGACTCATCCTTTCTAGATTTAATCTATTTCGATGCACCCCAGCTTTCGTTTCCCCCCAATCACCTTCTCTCCTGGTCATCTGATCCATTTCAACCGGCCGACCTCGATTTGGTTCGGCTCGACTTAACTCAAACGACGTCTTTCCGGACGTGCAGGCCCTATCCCTCCCCTGGCTTGCCGACCTTAGTAAAGACGAGCCACTCTTAATGCCATCGTCACCTCTCTACTGCATGCGACACGTTTGAACTTCTTTCATGCACCCCGCAATTCCGTCTATCCGCCTCCAACCTCAATGCCGTCCATCACTCTGCTCCACTCGAATCCCCAACACCGCTGTGATGGAAGAGGTCAACATGTCAAAAGGGGGGGGGCCCACGGCAGTCTCCTTGGCATCAACCATCCCCGTGTGCATCGGCTTGGCTTCTCGTTCGGCTCGCCTCCCGTTCCTCTCCTGAAGACCGCTCTTTCTCTTCTTCTTGCTCCCAGCCCACGTTCAACGTCTTTGTTCCGCCCTGCCGTTATTCGCGTGGTTTTCCCTCAACCGACAGTAGCACTGCTACCGCTCCCCACTTCCTCACGATGCCGAATCCCAAGACCAAGTCAAGTCCCCTTTACCCGAGTGTCTAGGCTTCAGGGCTCATCTCTAGCTCCATGCGGTGCCTGAGACTAGTTCCCATACAGCGATCTGCCCACCTCCCCATCCCCATCCAGGCCCTCTTCTGTGGATGTACAGTAGACCATCCCCCCTTTTTGTCTCGCTACCCCAGCCCTTTCTCTGCAGTGATCGGCCTTGGGGAGACTTAGTCGAAGTTGTGGCGTCCGCCTTTTGCCAGGGCCTTGCCCTTGCGGCGGCGTTTGCGTACCTGTGGCAGGCATCGCTGGTCATGTGTATTGGCGCAGTTGATGTTGCTGGGCCGCAGATGCGACTGTGATGCGTGTAGTGCACGTACCGCACACCTTTGAAGGAAACGGTCCAGCGTTGATTACGGCTCCTCTTGCTGCACTCTCATTCGACTCTGCGTCCTGCCATCCGGGCACGTGCTAGCATCCAGCCATACATCGTTGGACATACGTTCGCTTTCTCTTTTCATCCAATGAGGCTTCGACGGCGGGAAACTCGGCCACTTACAACGCCTTCGAGGCCCTCGCCCCCTTCTCCATGAGCATGCAGCCTGGCTGTGGTTATGTGCCTGGCTACCTCAACACGTCCCTCATCGACAGAGTCGGCCTTCCCGCCGGGACCCTCTCTTGGTATTTCTTGGTCCAGCTGACCCATTCCTCGGATTTAACATCGTCGATCATCAAGCTTTCCTACAAGCCAGCGGCACCAGACTCCCGTCGTTCCTGGCAATTCCTTACCTTGAGCTACCGCCCTGCACCCGCTCGAGTAAAGTTTGGTTCGCACTAAGCAAGCTCTGATCGAGCTCCACTTAGAAGAGCCATTGTTCGGCCTGTTCCTTTAGACGATCCGACCAACTATGTAACGTTCCGGCTGTCGTGTGCGCGTATCTTTGATCCCATCAACACTGGACCCGCGGGTCCTTTCTCAATGTGACTGCAATTGTGGCCCCGCCCGGTCCGTCTTCCAGGTTTTGTGCCTTGTTCTTGTGATATGAGTCAGGATACTACTTATTTCCTATGAAACACGAGCACTGCACAAGGAGGAAAGAGTCTTTGAAAAAACTATCACTTTTTCCAATTCCCATAACATCAAAGGCCATACAGACGTGTCGCTCTCAGTACTATGAAATGCAGCAATAGACCTGGCAAGGATAACTGCCTCCCAATACCGTGTGCCCAGTGATGCACTCGTGTTGTCGTTTGGATCCGTGATCGGCCAGAACTTCTTCCATCCAGTTTGTGTCCACTTTATGGGAGGACCAAATTCTGGTCCGGCTAAGTCTGGCTGGGACCGGGTTGGCAGGCTGCTCTCAGATGTCTCCATTCCTTGCCATATAATTTTTTTTCTTCTGAACGGCCTGCGGTCCGATGCCAGCTCCACAGAGGAGCACGGTTGCAACAACGTCGAGTTGGCGGCTCCATCCATGTGCGTCTTCCCCAAATCTTCCTCCGATTCTCTCTCTTTTTTTCTTTCTTAGCGCTCGGAGGAGGGGTGGTAGCGGGGAACTTGCTACACAGATATGCTCCGACCGCTGCTGCTTGCTCATGAGACTCACGAAATTTTCTGGCATGATATGTCCACACGCCGTGGCAAGGTAGCAACACACCCTGGCTGACCGCGCTTCGAGAACTCCTGGCCCAAACACATCCCGTGATTGTTTTCCCCAGGCACGGTTGGAGCAGACTACCCACCGCTTCCCCGCACCCTGATCGTCGGCAATGGTCAATCGTTGCTCTAGTCGTGTTGGGCTATAGTCGAAGAACCTGACACCGGCTCTCGATACCGTCAAAAATGCACGTGTTATCGACAGGGATGTACTGCTGTGTGATGATCTTGATCACTTCCTGAGCCACCATTCCGCCCATCACTGCGGAAATGTTATGGAGCTCGCCACCAGCGGCGCGCGCCACCTCTTGAGCTGCCTGCTCTACGCGGCCATTATTTGCAGCCACGGGGGCCCGATTGCGGATCGAGGTCATAATGTCTTGAGAGGAACTGGTCGACGCATGTGATGTAGCCGTAAGTGCCAGATAAATTGGGATGAGCGACATGGGCATCTCGGGGCCGGCCGTAGCCGCAAACTCGTCATTGCCAAATTCCCTCTCTGTCCCCAAGATGAATATCGTGAGCCACGGATGCCTCAGTAGTTTCAAAATGCCCCAAGTTTTTGGGAAGGATATTTCTCACCTGCTGTTTGCTCCAACGTCGTCGAAGGCGCGTTTGCTGGGTTTATGAGCTTGATAAATCGTGCGTTAGCGGCGAATAGCTCGACTTCGGCTGCGTCAATCTCTTCGCCACCTGGAATGCTGCGGACGGTGGTCAAAATCTCGTTGGCATCTTGACGTGCTTTCTCCTTGTAAATGTTCTGGAGTTTGATATAAACACTGGATTGCGCCTTCATGTCTGGTAGACCGCCAGGCACCGGCAGCCGATTGTTTCTGTCATAGAATTGCTTGACGGCGTCGGCGATGAGCCAAAATCCGGATTTTATGCGGTCCTATTGGAGATGTAAGTTGGCCACCCAAAGCAACGCGCAAACACTTAACCTGGACCTAACTCACGCGATCATCATGCTGATATTCGAAAACTTGCCGCAGAGAACTGGGCAGAGACGGTGCCACAACATGCTTCATGACGGCCGCGACGGCCTCTTCGAAATTCTCCTCGCCTCCTTCGGGGTTATTCCTTCTCATCCCGCTGGAGACGAGGTCGCGGAAAGCAATTTTGTCCTGATATTTTACAGGGTAGCTTCCTTCATGCGTCTGCTTCCATTGGTCAAGGTAGTGCAGCAAGATGGCGAGCATTGGTATATGCCCGTGATCGTGCGCATTCAAGCTCTCCATATCCTTGGTCAATCCCAGTGCAAACTCCATCAGCTCTGGCCAAGGGTCGAGCAGCCTGAGATCTGTTGTCGCAGTTTCATCAGGGTGAGTGTCGACAATGGGAAAGACACTAGGCAGATCAACTTTGAAGTAGGAGTAGAAACCAACGGAGTGGACAGAAATGGCTGGGGTTGCATGCTGACGGGCATAGTTCTCGATGAGCTGCAATCGTTGTGGCTCGATAGGGAGAGTGTAGATGATGATTGTGAAAAGGGGAGAGTTGCTGAGTATCTCTTCCAGGCCTATTGGCATCTTTGGGAATCTGAGTTAATAAACCTCATGCGTATAGCGACATGCAGTTGAGTAACGCGGCCACATACCTGGGCTTTGGGGAACCAGTCACCTTGCACGTCGGGGTTTAACTCAAGCAACAGTTCTGTACAGCACTCGGCCCTGGATTTTCCACGGGAAGACTCATCGAGGAAGAAGTTGACTCCAAGGTCGGCATCACCGACGATAACATCGTCAGCAATGGTGAAGCGCCCGATGCCTGGGAGGGTAGGGTTAGTGACGAGTACGGGAGGGGGCTGCTGTGAGCCGAGGCCTGGTTGACAGACCTGGGAGAACCAAGTTCTTGAGAGTTTCGACGCCTACCGTGCCAGCACCAGAGTTTACCAGCAGGATGTTTGCCGACTCGAGAGCGGACTGGCCAGTAGCAGCCCAGAGTCTGAGCTGACGATCATACTTCCTTTCCTTCTCGGATGGGCCATGAAGGACTGGTGGCGTCTGCGACATGACGTCTGCCATCTCGACAATTTGCAAGCACGGACAATGAGGGCTGTGAATAAACTTCTGCAAGGTCTCTGCAGTCAGTCAGCCGCGAGCTCCGAGTGATGCAATGGAGCTTGTCTGACGTTGGTGGGGTAAACGAAGGCACCAAAGAGCTGTATGTGAACTGACACGAGCTTCAAGGAAAAGGTAAAACCAGTGTTGCAATGGCCAGAAAAGCAATGAAGAGAAATGGGCCTGGGACGTCCGTACAGTATGCAGGTGTGAGGATTATGACTCTGTCTCTTCCAAGGAGATGCTCCAGATGTAGATACAGTCCAAGCCCCCAATGTATGGTAAGGTCAAGAAACCAATATGGCTGGCGGTGATAATGCTGAGTCAGGCTGTGCTATCTGCACGAAGTGGGTGAGGCTAAGGTACCTTACCTGGACTGGGGTACCGTACAGCACATCAGGTAAGGGGAGGTACCCCCGAGTCACTGCCCCGGCAGCTAGCCGTATGGATCAAATAACACAAATACCTTCGAAAGATGTAATAAGGGCCAATATTCCCTTGATTCATCTTTTACTGTAATTCGAAATTCGAAGTCTCACGGTGAGGTAGAAAGCCCATGCCGTACAATAAAAGCTAGGATCAAAGCAAAGTCATGATTGGGCCTACTTGAACGTTTTCTGATCCAAACCCAAGACTCACTAACCTTGTTGCCAAGCCCTTTTCTTGCATAGGCCGATGCAGCGACTCGCCAGAAGAGGTCTTGCCAATCTACAGCTTCAGGCAAATCAGCGTCCTATAATGGTTAGAAAATGCTGTAGGCCCGATCGTGTTACTGCGGCTTTGTTACTGGTTTCATGCAAACAACTGCACGCTCAAGGGTTTTTTTCTTCTGTGGCGCCCATCCATGCAAGTTTATCATTGGTGAAGATGCACGTCGAAGTCAAGGTTGAGGTCGAGGTCGAGGCATTCTCCGTCTTACCCTATAAACCAGGATGCTGACCTACCTTGCCCCAGGGTGACTTAGGTGGGTCATCTTGGATGTCCGAGTGCGAAAGCGAAGCAACATAGTGCTCAACATCTTGCCTCTGCTTACAGGGCCCATCTCATCTCACATCTTCCGAATCTATAGGTGCAACTTCGTAGACATGGCTCGCATACAGGATTTGCAGCGGAGTTCTCCAGTTATCTCATCAATCTCGCAACGTGCCGGCCAACCGGCATGCGCCGTGCATAGAAGAGCTGTGACTGGTGCCATGGGAAGCTGGACACTTGTTGTCAGCCGTCAGTGAGACCGCCTCGCTGTGCTTCTTTCGACTTTGCGCCTGAGCCTAAGATGATAGCCGAATTGCAAATTTCTGAGTGAACTTGCCCTTGCGACCTCTTCACGTCGGTCGATATTCTCAAGCTGGACATGAGCTATTGACCCGTTGCAGTCGCCTGCCTGTTCCAGTCGCCACATCCAGATCTAGACCTCTTCTTGGGGCGACACCCCTGCTAGGCACATGCTGAAGGGCGCTGCATTCAACCAGTCAACAGCCAACATCTATTTAGGCCAGGTCTTTCGCCTTCCGATCTCCAACTCCAAGTTTTGACGATTCGTGCTGAGCCATGACAGCAAAGCAAGAGCAACTGGCCACAGCCTCTGCTTTGGCTGAGGATGGGGTAGATGGAACCGGGGGAACCAATGCAAGCGAGGGGCCTCTAGATGGCCAATTCAAGGAGGCTTCTGTACCCCCCATGCGCTTCTGGTTCCTCTGCGCAGGGTGAGGAGCAACGATGGCCACATCCGCTTCTTCCACGAGGTGCTATCATCATGCTAACTCAGTCGCATCAGGATCTGTCTCGGCTTACTGTTGTCTCTCATTGACACATCCATTGTTGCAACAAGCTTGTACAGTATTGGAATCGAGTTCGGCACTAGCTACTCGGTCAAATGGGTTGCTTTAACTTACACATTAGCATACCTCGGTTGCGCCGTTACCTTTTCGCGCATATCTGATGTCATCGGAAGACGCAATGCCTTTGTTGCAGCCTACATCCTCTTCTTTGCTTTCTCACTTGCTTGCGGGTTCGCGCAAAATCTTGAGCAGCTCATCGGCTTTCGTGTCTTGCAGGGCATTGGGGGTTCTGGTACGTCCATTGCTCCTCATGCTTTTCGTGGGCACCAAAGTCTTACTGTTTTCGATCAGGGTTGTATTCTCTATCTATGATCATATTGCCAGAGCTCTGTCCTCCAAATGTCAGGCAATACATGGGGGCTGTTATCGGCCTTGTCGTGGCTGGATCTGGCCTTCTAGGCCCCGTAATAGGCGGCATCTTGACGAACTATGCCAGCTGGAGATGGGTGTTCTTCATCAAGTATGAATACCCTCTTCAGCCCTTCACAGCGATGATACTGAATATCTTTAGTGGACCTATCGGGTTTGTTTCAATGTGCCTCTTCTTCTTGATGTGGCCCAAAGCAGAACAACTTCCAGATATTGAGAAGCGCAAGTGGAGGGAGTTCGACTACCTCGGATCCTGCCTCGTGATCGCCGCAGCCGTGCTTGTTGTCTTCGCCTTCCAGAACGCTGGGGAGGCCGAAGCTCTCGGTAGCATCTGGGGCAAAGCCGTCTTCATCGCACCGCTAGCTACCGGTCTTCTCTGTTGGGCTGGTGTTGCCGGTTGGAGCCTGGTGATTGAGCGAAAGTTTGCGCACAAAATTGTTCCGAATTTCCCCATAAACCTATTTAGGAACCGATCTTATAGTGCGGCCGCGGCGACAACTCTTTTTCTGGGCTTCCCTTACCTCTTGATTGTGTTTTCATTCCCATTGAGAGCGCAAGTTGTGAGTCAGAAGAGTGCACTCATGGCAGGCGTCATGCTGCTTCCTATGCTAGGGACTACGGCTTTCGGGACGGTGGTTTGTGGAGGAATGAACGCTACAAAGAACCGCCTCTTTGAGTCCTTGTTTTTCGGCGCCTGTCTAATGACGCTCAGTTGCGGCCTTTTGAGCACAGTTTCAGGACCAGAGGACGATTCGAAAGCGCTTGGTTTCCTCACATTTGCCGGCATAGGGTTCGGATTTGCTACCACAGCAGCAACTATGCTACCCAATTTCGAGGCACCTATTCGTGATCATGGTATTGCCTTCCGTTTCCTTCTTTGACTCTGGTCTTACTTGGAGGTGCTAACGATTCGTAGCGCCCGCCCAAGGAATTCTGGCACAGTTGAGAATTCTTGGAGGGAGTTTGGGAATCTCCATGTCAACAGTTCAATTGGCGATCGAGGTAGAGAAGTACATGAAGGGAATTGTCAGCCCAGAGGATCGCGCAAGGCTCGGGAAAGCGGATGTACAACTCTCTATGGAACAGCAACGAGCTATCACACTAACCTACTCCGAGTCATTTCGTAAAGGTATGATGGTGGCCACAATCGTTTCCGGCACGGCAGCCATACTCGCATTGGGTGCCTACCGCCGGCACAGAACTGGCCTTGCGGAGCAGCGACAAAAGTTGATGGATGACGAAATAGCTTATAGGGCAGCAAAGAGGGAAGCGGAATTGGCTCAAGGCATTTGAAGGATAAGTGTCGAGGAATGTGGTCATCCCCACCTAATAAGCACAGTTGTGGGAAGTTGGAGTATTCCTGCGAAGGCAAGCTTATGCCTACTGTGGCTTTACCATGATGGCCACTACCGGAATGCCACTATTGATCGACAGTCACTATGAATCCTTAAGTTTTTGATAAAACTCAGCACTACAATTAACTATCTCATTCGCCAGAACTACTGGTGAGCATTAGGACTGGCGCGTGAGAACTATCGGTCATTCTCAGTAAACATATGAGGAACCAGACAATAAGGGGAGTGATACATGCGTTCGACTATCCATTCCTGTGCATTCTTCCTAGCCTCTGTTGTACTCTTGAGAAGTGTCAAATGCGAAGCTCCCTCAATGCCCTGCCCTTCACCTTATTTGTCGCCGTCCAGACACTGTTGAGCTCGTACACCCGCGCAGTTGCACGCATTCCATCCGGGAACTCAGACGTGCTCAAAACCAGTTTGTGTAAGGGCTCGTTGGTGAAGAAGAGGCTTGTTGCGCTCTCAAGGCCGTCGTTGAGGAAAATCTCCATGACTGATCTGTCCATGATGCCGCTCATCTTCCATGAGCCTGCCTTGGGAGGGCTATTCGCGGTGAAGCTGTTCGTACTGGTAAATGCTTGATTGTCGAACCCTTTGGCTCCGCCTCTGTTCAAAGTGAAAGGGTAGTCACCGCTGAACTGGGAGAAGCCATCAACTGTCTCCCCGCTGCTAGAGGTCGAAAAGGTGAAGTTGAATGTTGCAGCAGGTGGGGCTCCAGAGTCGGGGATGCCCGTCACGTCAATTTCCCAGTAGACAGCATTGGAGGCTACCCCAGACAGGACCGCATTGACCTGATCGCTTGCTAGGTCTTCCGTCGAGGCGAGCTGCGAGCCCCTGACCGGATCTAGGTCATATGGCCTCGATACAAGCTTCCAATCCGAGTCACCAAGCTTGGCGAGGTACGTCTGCCGAGGCACAGTCATTGTGCTTCTCCAACCTTCGTCTGCTGTGGGCACGTCGCCAGCATAGTCGCCGTTGGCGGCCCAGGCTATCTGAACAGGAGGTTCGCTTTCTGGTGTCCCGTAGAAAAACTGGCCCGCAAAATTGTCCTTGCCAAAGTCTGCGATGCGGACGGTCGAGTCGACAGGCTCGAAGTGAGTACCGTTGAAAGTTCCTGGGTAGTACATGCTGATAGAGCCGCCAAGAGGTGCGTCAGGGCTGAAGCTGATGAACATAAGCCAGGTGTCGTCGTGCCACGTGCCTTGGTCATCCTGATACGGAATCCGGACCATGTTTGGACATTCCCACTGCCCGCCGACGGGGTTCGAGACTGTGAAGTTAGTCGTTGCCGTCCACTCTTTCAGGTTGTACGACGTGTAGATGCCAATCTTGAGCTCGTGCGCCCAAGCCACGACCATGACCCATTGGTCTTGATAACGGATAACCTTGGGGTCACGAAACTGATTTGAGCTGCTGGGAATGACGGGGTTGTTCTCATATGGAGTGAAAGTGTAGCCGCCGTCCTGAGAGTAGGCTATTGCTTGCGTCTGGGTATTAGGGCCGGCAAGTGTCTCGTTCATTGTTAGTCATTTCTCAGTCAAGATGTGCGAGAGCGCATCAGTGTGCTCACGTATATAGCAACCACTCCATTTTTTTGATCAGGAAAGAAACCAGACGTATTCTCTTCATCGACAACCGTACTTCCAGTGAAGATGAATACATTGTCCTCGGGAGGGAAAAGGGCGATGGGTTGGTTCTGCCAGTGATAAAGATCGCTGGATGTTGCGTGCCCCCAATGTTGGTTGCCCGGGGTGATGCCTGTGGGATTGTACTGGTAATACAAGTGCCAAGTGCCTGTGCTTTTGTCGAGGAAAAGGCCGTTAGGATCATTCATATAATGTTGAGGAGGGGAGAAGTGAATCTGGGGACGATAACGACCAGTGTAATCGCCTGGAATGGGCGACCCTGTGGGAACCGGGTCCGGATCTTGAGCAGTGCACAAGGTCGCTACACCAAAGAGAAAGACGGTTGTCGGTTTCCAAAACATATTGGACTAAGGGGTGCGTTCACGACGTCATGTACATGAGATGGGCATGGGATGTGGTTTGAAGGGTTGAGCCACTCGGTCATGTTGGAGACTTTGCATGACCTTGACCGGGATACAGAGATGGCAGTATTGGCGAAGTCGCATCTACGGATATTTGACTGTTTTCGAGATATCGGGAAGCCATGACAAGTATTGCCGATGATGACATAGCTGGGGCAGCCCAGAGGTCTAAAGGGTCCGACGGCATCGCAAGGTGGCGCAACGCTTTGCTCGTAGCATGATAGACGCGAGAAACCCATGACCACAATTGTCATTGCGCTAAGCCAACGGCTCTTGACGTACCAGGCAGAGATTGGCCATGCTGCGAGGTCCGAACCACAGTCCGCTGGCAAAGGTTCTAGCCATTGACATAGATATTTGCGACTTCATGAGCAAGGCAGCCTCTGAGGCCGGCGGGGTTTAGTGCTGAATCGGTGGCCGTGACCACGATCACCATAGCGGCATCGTCATGATCCCGTGCGTCGGCCGCCATGCCATATGGCCGATGAGATGCACCGTCACCCAATCTTCGGCAAGGAATCGGCGTGGCCTGGGACTCGCGGCACTACCTTACCTCTTAACAGTTGTTGATAGTGGAAATGGCACCAACAATTGACCGTTACACTCTATGTAAGCCACTTCATCGCAGTAGGTATTGCTGATGGGTACCGGGTAAGGAGTTTCCAAGTCGCTGGCTATGCAGGACTGGCAGACACTAAACTTCGGGGCAATTGAAAAGGCCAATGTTTGATGTGCAGAGCACCCACTCGAGAAACCGATTTTGACCCAATACCGAGACATCCGGGACGAGTCCCTCAATATGCACGACAGGCTATTGTCCGGGCAGGGGTCGGGCTGGTTCTGTGGCAGCGTGCTGCGGCGGTTCGCCGTTGTTAGGCTCCCGGTTACCGGGTCAACCATCAGCATGACGACGGGTCGTTTAGTCCTAAAGCTCCCTCGACCCTCTTTGCGTCCACGCCATTGCATCGCATTAACCAAAGCCGCTTTTCGCGTCCGAATTTCATGCTGATCGTCTTTCCAGAGCTTAAAACCAAGCAGCCCTCTGTGTAATTCGGAAGAGGCCAAGCTTTCGCCCGTACACTTTCTCGCCAGATTTCCGCATCTGCAACACCTTTATTTCGAGCGCGACAACTGGGACGACGACGACTCTATCAGGACCCTCCTTTATTCAATTGTCTCGGTAGCTCACCTCCAAGCATTCCAGCCAAACCGCAGCAGCAACAGCAGCAGCCCGGCGAAGCTCGGCGCAGGGCAACAGACAGGCAGCCATGGACCGGCCAAACACGCCGTCACGGCCGCCAGAGTACTCTCTGCCCAACTACGACGACGATTATGACACGCCCACCGGCCAGGGCGGCTCCGCTGTGCGGCTCCTCACATCCGTGGAGGAGCCGTACGAATCTCGGTTGTATGTTGCTCCCTCCTCCCCCTTCACTTGTCCAGGGTTTCCACCACCATCACCGTTGCACCAGAGTGGCCCTCTGCGGCTACCCGTCGCTTGCTTTCTGTCCCCTCTTCAAGCCGACACCGATGCGGCTAAAAAGACGGATGCACTGCCCACTTCAACCTGTTCCAGAAGTCTTGCGCAGGACCTTGCCCTGATAGCGGACGAAGCCCCGTCTGCGATATCTCCTCCTCCTACTACCGCTGCGGAAACGCACTCGCCGCTGCAATTGAATCCTCCTCCACGTATCTTACATCACAGGAAGCCTGTCGCCAATCCCATGTCTTCTGTAAAGTTACAGAAGCGCTACCAGCCTGATGGCACCGCAGCTGCCGAGCTCATAGAGGCTTTGCCGACCCTTCCTGAAGGCCCAAGCACTCGATATAAGCAACGCAGAAGCGGCTGTACATACCCTTCCACTCCTCAAGCAGCTACACACAGGCCTACGGGCGGAATATCAAGCCGTTGTCAGCATATAAGCTCACAAGAACCCTCCAATAGTAGCCGATCGCATCGAAACTATCAACCAAGCATCATTTCATCACATTCTCGAAGCAACTCCATGATGGAAGATGCTCCCAGCATCCCCCCCCCAGATTCGACTTACGTCCCCTTTGCAGGCCGTGATGGTGGCTCGCCTCATCGGCCATGGACTCCATCGTCCCGAATGTCAGACTATTCTCGCCCTCCTCCTTCGAACCTCTCCTATGAGCCATCCGACCTCAATGGTAGCCCAAGGCCGGGGACTCCCTCATCCAGATACGGCGGCAGCCCGCGCAGACCCTTGCCTCCCGCACCTCTTTTTTCCAATTCACAAAGGAACTCGCAGCCATTCGCCGATGATGCAACTGTGTCTATTCCCCTCAATGAAAGAGACGACGATGTTTTCGGCCCTGAAAGTGATTTGAGCGATGCCCGCCCTCATGTACCCGAACGAGAGTCGTATATCTCTGCAAGCTCACAGGACACTCTACAGGAGGATGACGAGTACTATGACGAGAAGTACGAGCACTATGGCCCTGCCCCAGATGGTGCTCAGGAGAGACGCGGCGTCCGCGCACCGCAAATGTCTAAGAAGGAGGTGCAACTGATCAATGGCGAGCTGGTGCTCGAATGCAAGATCCCGACCATTCTCTACAGTTTCCTGCCTCGGCGAGATGAAGTTGAGTTCACTCACATGCGATACACAGCAGTCACCTGCGACCCAGATGATTTCGTTGAAAAGGGTTACAAGCTGAGGCAAACCATCGGCCGCACGGCGCGGGAGACGGAGCTTTTCATCTGCGTTACCATGTACAACGAGGATGAAATCGGCTTTACTCGAACTATGCACGCCGTTATGAAGAACATTTCTCACTTCTGCTCACGCTCGCGCTCCCGTACCTGGGGTGACAACGGATGGCAGAAAATTGTTGTCTGCATCATTTCCGACGGTCGCGAAAAGATTCATCCAAGGACTCTTGATGCTTTGGCCGCCATGGGCGTATATCAACACGGCATTGCCAAGAACTTTGTAAACAACCGCGCCGTGCAGGCCCATGTTTACGAATACACCACTCAAGTCTCGCTTGACTCCGATCTCAAGTTCAAGGGTGCCGAGAAGGGCATTGTGCCTTGCCAGCTCATCTTCTGTCTCAAGGAGAAGAATCAGCGTAAGCTCAACTCTCATCGATGGTTCTTCAACGCCTTTGGTAGGGCATTGAACCCCAACGTATGCATCTTGCTTGATGTCGGTACGCGCCCCGGAGGAAACTCCCTGTATCATTTATGGAAAGCTTTCGACACCGACTCCAACGTAGCCGGCGCTTGTGGTGAGATCAAGGCTATGAAGGGTCGTTTCGGCGGGAATCTGTTGAACCCGCTTGTCGCTTCTCAGAATTTCGAGTACAAAATGTCAAACATCCTCGATAAGCCGCTCGAGTCGGTCTTTGGCTACATCACTGTGCTCCCCGGTGCATTGAGTGCCTATCGCTACCATGCCCTGCAAAACGACGAAACTGGTCACGGGCCTCTGAGCCAGTACTTCAAGGGCGAAACGCTTCACGGTCAACACGCCGATGTCTTCACTGCCAATATGTATCTGGCCGAAGATCGTATTCTCTGCTGGGAACTGGTGGCCAAGAGAGGCGAGAGATGGGTTTTGAGATATGTTAAAGGGTGCACTGGAGAAACTGATGTTCCTGGTAAGTCTTCAATCTAAAGTGTAACAAGGCTGCGTTGGCAAACTAACGAAACTAGACACTGTTCCTGAATTCATCTCTCAGCGTCGACGATGGCTCAATGGTGCCTTTTTCGCTGCAGTATACTCTCTCGTCAACTTCCGTCAGATCCTTGCAACCGACCACACTCTCGCCCGCAAGATCCTCCTCTACATTGAGGCAATCTACCAAGCCGTCCAGCTCCTCTTCACCTACTTCTCACTCGCAAACTTCTACTTAACCTTCTACTTCGTTGCCGGCGGCCTTGCGGACAAGCGAAACGACCCATTCGGCCACGGAATTGGCAACATCATCTTCATCATCCTCAGATACACTTGTGCCCTGCTTATCGCCACGCAGTTTATATTGTCACTTGGCAATCGACCTCAAGGCGCCAGCAAGCTTTACTTGACGAGTATGATCATTTACAGCATCATCATGGTCTACACCATGTTTGCCTCCATCTACATCGTTGTCGTGCAGCTCTCTGGGAAGGACGAGGACGGCAAGAGCAAGATCACCCTCGGCAATAACGTCTTTACCAATCTGATGGTCTCTCTGCTTTCTACATACGGCCTCTACATCGTTATGTCGCTGCTTTATCTCGAACCCTGGCACATATTCACATCCCTTGTTCAGTATCTGTTACTGCTTCCTAGCTACATCTGCACGCTGCAGGTGTATGCCTTCTGCAACACGCACGATGTTACCTGGGGCACAAAGGGTGACAACGTCATCAAAACAGACCTTGGTGGCGCTGTCGGCAAGGGTCAGACAGTAGAGCTGGAAATGCCCAGCGAGCAGCTTGATATTGACAGTGGTTACGACGAAGCTCTTCGAAATTTGCGCGACCGCGTTGAGGTTCCGGAGCGCCCCCCCAGCGAGGCGCAACTGCAGGAGGACTACTACAAGAGTGTCCGTACCTACATGGTTGTGTCTTGGATGATTGCAAACGGCATTCTTGCCATGGCCGTTTCCGAAGCCTACGGCGGCACGGACATCGGCGACAACTTCTACCTGCGTTTCATTCTGTGGAGTGTCGCTGCTCTCGCTCTCTTCCGTGCCGTTGGCTCTACGATCTTTGCCATCATCAACGTCATCAACATCATAGTCGAAGGCCGGGTCCGTATGAGCATCAAGGTTCCACAGTGGATGGGCGGCTTCGGAAGCCGGCTCAGCGAGACAATGAGCAGCGTCGGGAGCAGCGTGAGTAGCACTTTGAAGCGTTGAGCATCGGTTCCGTTATGAAACTTGGTAGATTTGAGTAAGGCGTTTCGGTTTGGAAATGGCATGAGACCTAGGAAGGTGCTCAGTGGATATTTGCTGGATTCATGTTAAGAGTTGTTCATGTACATATATCATGATGGTCTAATGGTTTTAACGATGCGTCGGACAGTGTGCTTTCAGAGGCGTTCTGTGGCAGCGCAAGGAATGAAACATTGCATTCTCACCCAAATAACATGGCCCGCCCGATATTTCAGCCAGGTGGTGACACCGCTGCCGTCTTAACCGCCTATGTATCATGACTACGCCCCAAAGAAGTGGAGTGTGTAGAAACTTTCAATGCTTATTCAATACAATTGAGCTATTACTAGAACAGATATCCAAGCTTTTCCCAAACAACGCGGTCAAAGTCAATTGTCATTCAATTCATGCGCCAGCCAAGATTTCCCGATCCATGCAGCCCACCCTGGTTTATCATGTCTAAGTATTTACTCCTCATCGTCCTCGTCCTCTTCCGCAACCTACAATCATCTGTTAGTATCAATGCTTCCTTTCCAGTGATGCTAGGGGCACACTTACGTTGTCATGGAAGTCTCGTCCTTCCTTGGTTGCGTGGATGTAGCCAGCACGAATGCAGAAATCACCAAACCGCTCTCCTTCCTGCCTCTCGAGAGCATACTGCTTCAGCAGTGGCTTCATAATGGCAAGAATCTCATCCTCCTTAATGCTCGACCGGTACAGCTTGTTCAAACGCTGGCCGTGGTAGCCACCACCAAGATACATGTTGTAGGCTCCGAAAGCCTTGCCAACGAAGGCAACCTCAGCAAGCCAAGGTCGGGCGCAGCCGTTGGGGCAACCAGTCATACGCATAACGATCGAATCCTGGCGTAGACCATTCTCTTCGAGACATGCCTCCAGCTTCGAAATGAGCACAGGCAGATAACGCTCGGACTCAGCCATAGCAAGACCACAGGTTGGGAAAGCCACACAGGCGGAAGAGCTCAGGCGAAGACCGGAGAACTGGATGTTATCCAGGTTGTACTTCTTCATCAACTCCTTCAGAGCCGGAAGATCCTCGTCCTTGACGTTGCTGAGAATCAGATGCTGGTTGCCAGTGAGACGGAACTCGCCCTTGTGCACCTTGGCAATCTCACGTAGGCCAGTCTTCATCTGGAACTCAGGAGTGTTCTCGATGCGACCATTCTCGATGAAGAAGGTGAAATGGTTAAGACCTTCCTCATCACGCTGCCAGCCAAAAGTATCGACATTGCTCTTGAACTCGAAAGGGCGTTCGGGATCGAACTTCTTGCCCCAAAGCTCCTCAACCTTGCCGCGGAAGACGTCAACGCCCATGTCATCAATAGTGTACTTGAGACGAGCGTGCTTGCGGTTCTTGCGATCACCGTGATCACGCTGAACAAGCATGATCTTTTCACAGGCGATGTGGACATCCTCTGTGGCACAGAAGCCAAACATTCTGCCGACCTGAGGATAGGTTTTCTTGTTGTTGTGAGTTGCGCCCATACCACCGCCGGCAAGCACGTTGAAGCCAGCCAGCTCGCCATTCTTGTCCTTGATAGCAATCAGGCCAATGTCATGAGCGTATACGTCGGTATCGTTGTGGGGAGGAACAGCGATGGTGATCTTGAACTTGCGAGGAAGGTAAGTTGGTCCGTACAGGGGCTCAAAATCTTGAACCGCATCACCAGCAACTTGGGTCTTCTTGTCGTTGTCATCAGTAAGCCAAATCTCGTGGTATGCGGAAGTCGCAGGAAGTAGATGGTCGCTGATCTTCTTGGACGAGGCATGAACCTGCTTGTGGAACTTGGACTGCGTGGGGAGAGAGCTGCACATGACGTTTCGGTTGACATCACCACAAGCGGCAATCGTCGTCATAAGGGCGCGGTTGATGGCTTGCATAGCGGGCTTGAGCTTGCCCTTGACGACACCGTGGAATTGGAAGGTCTGTCTGGTCGTGAGCTTCATGGTCTCGTTTCCGAGAGAGTCGGCAATGTCATCCATCTGCACCCATTGCTTAGGTGTGGAAACTCCACCAGGCAGTCTGCACCGAATCATGAACGAATATGCAGGCTCCAAGCCCTGCGCCTTTCTCGCGTCACGAACGTCTCGGTCGTCTTGCATATAAGTTCCATGGAACTTAGTAAGCTGCCCGTCAGCGGCAGAGATAGCACCAGTTGTTGGGTCGTTCAAGCCCTCCACGATGGTTCCACGAAGGAAATTAGACGCCAGCTTGATGTCTTCGTTCGTCTGAGGCTTGGGCTCCTCGGGTAAGCCCTCAACCTTGTCGACACCAAGTGCCTCCCAGATCTTGGGCTCCCACTCTTGGTATCCAGTCTGGAAGCTGTCGGGGTCTTGGTCATCACCGAGGCCAACATCGGCGAGTTGCTTGGCACCGAGGTTGGTGAGAACACGGTTGAGGTCCTTGGCGGGCTTGTTGTAGTAAATCCTGTCCTCCTTACGCGGCCAGTAGTGGCTATCACCCAGGCCAAAAACAGAGAAGTTCACGGTGGCGAGGTCAAGGTCCGTGCTATCCTTGATGGCATCCCAGAATGGAAGACCGTTCTGAGGGAACTCTCCTTGACCAGCAGTGGAGGTGAGGAAGACAATGTTTTCTTCGTTAGGCAGATCCTCAAGCGGGTAGTCCTCCATAGCCAGAACAGTGGTCTTCAAACCGCGCACGCGACCTCTGTATCCAAGACGCTTGGCCAAAGTTGTGGCATTGCCATTGTCAGACGCATACAAGATGGTGAGAGGTGCACCAAGAAGGCCCTCCAACAATTGGTTGTAGGCGTCTTTGGCCTTCCTCTTCTGCTGGGCGCGAACTTCGGTACCGAAGTCCCGCGCGAGGTTGGCGGCAAACTCAGGCTCCTTTCGCATGAGTTGAGTGAGTTGGTTGTCACGGGCCAGGAATGTCTTGAGTTCTTGCTTGATGAGTTCAGAGTCCAGGCTGAAGTTGGGCTCACCCTTCTTATCGTTGTCGGGATTCCAGCGGTACAATGGCCAGTAACCAGCGTCAACAGCCTTCTTGGTCTCCTGAAGCACAGTCAATGGGGAATCCGACTCGCCGAAGTAGGGCAAGTAAGCCAACACCACAGAGGGGCCGTTGAACTTGTCAGCTTCAAGCATAGCTTGCAGAACTTGTGTGTAGGAGCTGTAGACTGCGGTAGAGGCAACATAAACATTGCCAAAGTTCATAGCATAGAGTCCAATATCCTTCTTTCGCCTCTGAGCATCGGCCGCGGATTTCTCGGAGTAAGGGGTCGAATCGATGATGAGCATGTTGACATTCTCGCCAGAAGCAAGAACATGGTGGACGCCGGAGTTTCCGAGGTCGTAAGCCCAAGCGTCTGAGCCAGTCAGCCAGAGCGACTCCTTGCGGAAAAGTCGCTTGTTAGACAAAAGCTTCTTCGCCAGTTCGGAGTCCTCGCTGTCAAGGTGGCTGTTGATGTCGTCGGCAATCTCATTTGTCTTGACAGGATCCTCAGCATCCAGAGCCCACCGCGCCAAAAGGTTCTTGGTGTCCTCGGAGGAGAATTCGCCCTTGCTGGCTGCCTGCTTGACTTCTGAAACAAACTTGCTACGGAGCTCCTTGCGCGCCAGCAGCGAACCAAACCCGAATTCGGGGCTTGCGGAGATAGTAGCCGAAAGTCCAGTATTGTTGGAGTCCAAGGCATTTGCGATATAAGCGCGGCTGCCGAAAAGCTGATTGAGAACCTTAGTGTAGGCACTCTCAACTTTGGGGACCTCGACATCTTCCTCGGTGGATTGAGTAGATGGCTTGCTCGAGCCAACCTCGAGATTTTGGAGAGGCTTCTCAGCAGTGAGGTTCTGCAGAACGCCGCGGAGCGCCTGAGTAGTGGTCTCTGGAGTGAGGTAACCAAGCTGGTGGCCAACAATAGCCTCAAGTCCACCAGGTCCGCTCTTAACAGAAGTAAGGATATCGATGAGGAGGGGTCCCCACTTCGTTGTCTTTCGGTGGATCTGCTCTAGGACGGCGATCCTCCTAACAGACCTGGGTATGGCATCGACGAACTTGGAGCCGATCCAAGGTCGGTACAAACGGGGGGTAATAATGGCGGCATTAGCAAAGATCTCATCTGCCTTGGCATTGTCGATAGCTTCGGCAAAAGCACCGGCGTCGGATCCGAAGATGAAGAGACAGTTGATGGCATTAGCCGGTCCCGAGTATTCGAAAGCGTTATAAGCCCGGCCTGTCAAGTTCTTGATCTGCGCCCAAATGCGAGTAGCGCTGGTGTAAATGTCCTCGGAGGTCACCTGCGGAATGGCGGTTTCGACTGTAGTGGCGAGAGATGAAGCACCAGGCGTGTTTGAGCCACTGGCCTCACTCGTCTTGGTCGAAGTTCCAGCGGAGGTAAGCTTGGAGGCCTCGGCGGCGGCAGGGGGCTGCAGAGTCCCGGAGCTCGGGGTGCTTCCGTTGATTGCAGGTTCTGGGTGGTCTGAAGAGATAGCAACATGACCGTCGTCGGCGTAGATAGTTGAGGCGGAAACGGAGCCGGCCTGGAATCTTCGAACGCTCTCAATGTCGATGATCTCGCGAACCATAGCGGCGTCCTCAACTTCGATAGGTTTGTCATTGGCAGAAACCTCAGGGGCAAAGAAGTGAATCACGCCCTTGCCGGTGCGGACTGCGAGCGCATGAGCAGTGACGGCCATGTCCTGGGCCTCCTGTAATGACTCGGACTGCAGGAATGTCCATCCTGAATTCCTGATGGATGTGATGACGGAGTAGTCAGCATGACCGCGAGGCTGGAGAGATACGTGGAGGACAACGGGATAGTTGGCCAGCTTGTAAAGGTGAGAGACGGCTGGAAGGAGGACTGAAGAAGGAGTGGTGACGGAAACGAGCTTGCCAGAGCGGCTTGGGGCAAACACAGAGAGCAGAGGATCGGTGTTGTGTCGGACGGATTGGATCTAAGAACAGCCTTGGTCAGTAAAAGTTGGGTTATCAAATGCCTTTCAATGGCAATATTTCTTCTTACTTCAGGCACTGCACCGGATCCCTGAGCAACCAGGCCTTGGTCCTTGCGGCCAGCATATCGCTTGAGGTGTGACGAGAATTCGGAATCGGCAGCCAGTGAGGGCTGAACGGAGACGATTACATCGCTGCAGAGGTAGGCAATTCTTGCGACTAGCGGACGAGGTCAGCATACCGAAGAACAATTGTTTGTTCGCCGGGCGTAACATCCGTCATGGGCCCCGGCAGACGGCAGCAAAAGCAAAGCATGCAACGGCCAAAGAAAAGAAGGAAGAATAAAAAGAAGAAATGGGGGGGGGGAAAGGAACGACGAGTTGAATGGCAGAAAGGATACACTACAGATGTCTTGGGAACAGGAAGACTTACCAGCCTCTTCGGGCGTCTTGATCTGGTGAGCGGCGTCCATCTTGTCAACGCCGGCAGACGAGCTGGACTGGAACAGAAAGGCCATGGCGGGCGGTCGCTCATGGGGCGCTGGGACTATTATACTAGGACGGGGGAGCAAGGGAAGTCGGGAGTTTGGATAGTTAGTGCTGCTAAGGGTTTCGTCCGGGTCGCTGTCGCCATTCCAACACGCTCAAGGTCCACTTGGTCAGCCAATTGGTGCGAGGTTATTGTCGAGACGATGGGCCGAAATGCTGTCCTTGGTGCTTTGGGTGATGGGCCCTTCGCCCAGGCCAGAAATTTCCCCGCGAGTTTTTTAGAAATTGCGTGATCGCCTAGCGGCTCGCCCCTCCCCAAATCCAGCGGTGCAGCGAGCGCGGCCCCCCCATTCTGGGCACGTTGGGCCCCTCCAGAACACCCCTCCAGCGGCGAACTCAACGTGGGTGACGCAGCGGTATCGGGGCAATTCGACAAGTTAGAAAAAAATTAGATGATGGTCGGTCTTGTGTCCGTTTCAGACAGCGAGGTGAATACATAATTCGGCCGTACAGCTTCTACCTGACTAGCCCTAAGGAAAGAAACAGGATAGGAAGCCATTACAACCTTATCGGCTGGTACAGCAGGCACCAAGAATTGTAGACCTCATCGAAACGTTTCTGGGCTGTATGCGGAAACAAACTGCCATCCCCATGTCATCGATCGGTACAAGCAGCCAAGACAGGGTTCTTTGACGTGTACTTCTACAGCCCACTATTAGCAATTCCCATACAGAGATTGGTAGACAGGCTGAGCTTTGCGCTGCCCGTCTGCACAGAAATGCATATTTTGCACGATTAGTCCCCGAGTCCTACCCCTGGCTTCAAGGATTTTTTTTATTTTTTAATTATCTTGTTTTTTTGCACATGAACCTTCAAGTATACACGGATTTTATTATCTCATTTATTGCACAAGAACGTAGTAAATCCTGACCTGCCCTGACAATAGCCTCCAATCAATGTCCGCAAGCAGGTGTCATCTGCCATGAAGGAAAAAAGAAAAAAAAATCCTCACTGGCCACCAGCAGTGTTGTTCTGTGATCCATGATGCCGCATGCAATGGCGTGCTTGGGAAAGCCGCACATGCCGCAACCAGCCCACCTTCGATCGGTAACCACATACCCATCTGCTGGAAATATCGGCCGTCCGCTCAAGCACCCTTGGCGCATGTGTGCCCGCCCCCTGTAGGTTGAGTGCCGCACCGACTTCCGGCTGCATTACACCACTGCCCGACAGGCCGAGTCGCTGAAGCCACCGAATGCCGCCGCTTTCTTCCGGCCAGCTCGTTGGAGTACCTGGGTACCTTAGATCTCTGCTGTACCCACACAAGTGGTTAGCACAAGTGCATGGCTGCACGATGCTAGAGGTAAAATACCTTCATGGTACCAAATGAATAATATAATATGCGGTTTGCTCCCATTCCTGCAGTGTTCCAATCCTATATGGACTATTCATGACGGGCGGCTATGTACCGTATGTACAGTTATAAGCATGTTCGGTCACAGGTAACATCCCTTTACAATCCACAACGTGGGCTTCCGCACGCAGACACAGCTTCGCCATGTTCACCCAAGCTCCGAGGAACTGCAGCTTGTGATTACCGAAAGGTTTCACTTCGTCCGCAGAGATTTGGTCACACGAGTGTTTCTTATGTCTAAGGTAGTACATTAAGTGTCTATATGAAGCCGAGTCAGGTCTGTACATTAATTTACCAATCCACCAGCCCGTAGACCGCTTCGCAACCCAACGACGCTTTCTGCCGCATTATTCAGAGTCCCGTACCATGTACCTTCACACGCTAAAAAAGGAGATGAACAAATATTACCCGTTTACTCTCAGTATCGGTCGAACAAGCCAGACGCAGTCTGCCGTCCACCCTCTCTCACACCTCGCCCGCCAATGTTCCTGCATGGCTGTCCTTCCACATCTTGCCACCGGCTTCGTCGTCCTCGATCGGTCCGTCAAGCCAGTACGCTCGGCCCATTGACACCATTAGTCTGCCCAACCGTCCCCGTCGTCCCTCGCCATCCGGCAGCCCGGTCGCGAATGGTCCGTCGTTGCCAATCTCCGTGTCCAGACGCTGCATGTACTTGTGAAGCGTCTGCCGCGCGAACGCCATGATGACCAAGCTGAAATGGATGCGCAACAGCGTTATTCCAATGACCATGAGCATGCTCGCTGCCGTCTCCTGCGGCATCACGTCGCCACGCTGCATGCTCTGTTGATGCAGAGCCCCAACATCCTCCACCATCATGCTGCTCGCTTCAGACGCACCCTGCGGACCCGGAGCTCCCGAGCGCGCACTTCCTAGGCACCACGCCACACCGAACGCTGCCGCGTAGGCGCCGTTTATGATCGTATCAAGCGCGTATATCCATGCCAGCGCCAGGCATTCGAGAGGACTTTGTTTTCGGATGTGCGGGATCAAGTATGCAAGGCAAACGAGCATCCCAATCGAGTAGATGTAGGTCGACAGCTGCAGCAGGGACAGCTGATAGCCGGTAAGGATCGCCAACAAGCCATAAACGCCGGTGACTTTGTTGAAAACGAGTGCCAAGGAAATCACCTCTGTCGCCGTCTGCAGGCCGATCAAGCCAAAGAGACTCTGCAATAGTCGTCAGTCTGGTTCACTCATACAGTGTTGCGCGATCCGTTGTCTCCGTACCTTGGGGCGAGGTATCCGCAGGTATTGCCTCGTAAGTCTGGACATGGCGCGCAGCGATGACCCCAACTCGTAATATCTCGTTTGTGATTCGTGAATGGCGGCCTTCAATGTCTAGAAGACGCAGCAGTCGTAGGGGGATGGTGTTGTTCGGAGGAAAAAAACTTGCAGACAAATGAAGGCGCCGTGTGAGCTCGGTGATGACGGAACCCGCCTTGATCCACGGTACTCCTATTTGGGGGCTCCACAACCCGACCATCCCGGAGCTCGAGTCCATGCAATACCACTGACTCAAGCGCCGCCAATGGTCAATAAGATGAACAGGGATTATGCACGTGATTCAAAGGTAGCCAGGATTCTTTATGTCAGCGACATGGCATGAAGTCTGAATGACTGCACATCGCAACGATTGATCAGAAAAACGTCTATTGGCGTTCCGGGCGGTTTAAACTTCATATACTGGCGTCAATAGTTCTGGCGTCTCTCATAATCGACAAGGCCCCGTTCCTCACAACGCCTACGACTTGAGCGGTCATTGCGACCGCGTGGAATCAAGTTATTAAGTTCTTTAACTGTATATAAGCGATCGTAGGCTCGTGGTCCAGCTATATTATACAAGTTCAATGCTCAGATCCACCTTCGCTGTGCCGTGCGTGACATCGTGCCCCTCTGATTTATATGTGTGTGTTCGTAGTTTGTGTGGACCAAGCTTTCTCAGGGTTAAGGAAACTCATTCTAATAGCCTGGCGTCTCCAAGAAAACCATACAAGTTCCCTGATTCTCATCTCAAATCGCATTTTAGCATGCGCAACCCTCCTGGGCAGGCTGTGAAGTGTTTGTCTTGACGTCGATCACTATACACGAATAGATCAGCATGAAGCAACCACGTGCAAGCGGAAAACTGCAGGAAGAACTCACTTTGGTTCGAAGGCAGAGGTGCATCTGATCCTTCCATTCCAGGTAACGCTTGCGCTATCCTCTTGAAGAGGTTCTTGACATTGTGGCCGAGCTTTGCACTAGTCTCCACGAACATCAGGTTGTTCTTGGTAGCCTCATCCTCTCCTTGCTGCGTCGTCACCTCCCGTTTGTCGTTCAAATCGGTCTTGTTTCCTACTAATACGATGATCACATCGTTTCCGCGCTCGGCTCGGACATCATCTATCCACTTCTTCGTGTTCTGGAAAGATTTCGCATCTGTTGTGGAGCACTGTTATTAGCAGGCAGTGGTGGCGTGGCTGGAGCGGAAAGCCATACTGGAAATGTCATAGACGACAACGGCAACACTTGAGTCGCGAATATACGAAGGAATCAAGCTTCTGAACCGCTCCTGTCCAGCAGTATCCCATAGCTGTAATCGGACGGTTCGGTCTTCGAGGTACATGGTCTGGTGTTACGGTCAATCTCAACAGCCCCATTTCGCAGCTCAAAATTCGGGCATCCCACCTTGGAAAGGAAATCGATGCCGATGGTTGCCTGGTACATGTTGTCGAACGAATCATACATAAATCTCGTGATCAAGGACGTCTTGCCCACTGCAGTCGTACGTATTAGTTGTTTTGTCCCAACGTCCGAGATGCCGTTCGCTCGAGTCGGTTACGTACCGCTTTGTTCGCCAAGGAAAACCAACCTGGTGCAAAGAGTCATCAAATCGCATTCTATGCAGGTTGGGAGAGAATCACGAGCCGTGGACTTACTTGAATTTCTTCAAAGGGTTATTGTAAGAACCGCCGGCCTGCGCCATCTTGGATGATGTGCGTGCCCAAGTACTTCGGAGACGTAACAGATATCGAACACTTCAGGAGATGAAGGCAGGTTCCACGCAAACAGCACGGACACCGCGGCGATGCTATTTGAGCCGTGTAAAAAGAAAATCAAAGAAGAGAGATCACCTTGAAACGGGATCCGTTCCGAGTGGTTTGAATGTCGACGTCAGTTCAAAGGCCCGAGGTTTGGAGCAGAAAGGAGGCCAACTTGGCGCTGCCTGCAATTGACCCATCGGCTCCAGCACTTTGCGCGCCACACCTGGGGGAGCCGAAAGGCGCCAAACTTAGCACGTGCCTGGTCAGTTCAGAGGCAGTCTTCCAGACCCATTCCAGCGCTCAATTAAGGTTAGCGGTAGCTTGATCCCAGATTCTTCGCTATCGGCTGTGGCTCGGCCGAGCGAGGTGTGGCTCAGCACGCACAGGATAAGCCCACGGATAAGGAGAATGAAGGCAAAGGCTCCACTAAAAAAATCAGAGGGGAATCGGCCTCCCCACCGACAAATCCCATCGCGACTCTTATCAAGACAATTTCTCTGTACCAGAGCATCTCTGTGTTTGTGGGCCATCCTCAACATGCCCGTCATTCAGCCCCTCGCCGGGGCCTCCAATGAGGCCCCCAAGCAGTTCAACCAGCCTTCGCGAAAAGGAAAAAAGGCCTGGAGGAAAAACGTCGATGTAACCGAGGTTGAGAAGGGTTTGGTTGAATTGAACGATGAGATAATCAAAGGGTGCGCTGCCTCGATGCCTTCTATTCTAGCCCAGAAACAGACGCGAGGAATTTTGCTCACAATCTCTCTAGCGGCGTTGTCAAGGAAAAGCCATCGACAGAACTCTTCATCGTCGATAAGAAGGGAGATGCCGCCATCTCGAAGAAAAACCCTAAACATGTCAAGAAGGGACTCAAGGCAGACGAGATCCTCGCGCAACGCTCAGCTGTCCCGGCTGTCTCGATGCGAAAGCGCCCAGCCGACAAGCTATCGGACGGCATAATTCCTGCGAAGCGCCACAAGGCCGGCTGGGTTTCCCAAAAGGAGCTCGCTCGCCTCAAGAGGGTCGCCGACGGCCAGCACGACACAACCGTTGCAGCCCAGGATGCTACCTATGATGTCTGGGATGCCCCTGCAGTGTCAGTGCAGCAGGATGTCGACAATTTCATTCCGGAGGAGGTCAAGGCCAAGGCACCTAAGACGATGAAGAAGGACCCCATCACGCTGCTGGCAAACGGCAAGCGGGCTCGTGCCGTGCCAAAGCCCTCCGGCGGATACAGTTATAACCCTCTGTTTGACGACTACGAACATCGACTTACCGCAGAAGGCCAAAAGGCGTTGGAGGCTGAACAGAAAAGGCTGGCGGCAGAGGAGGAAGATCGACGAAAACAGGAGGCGGCGGCACGTTCAGCAGCAGAGGCAGAAGCTGCCGAGGCTCGGGCCAACCTTTCGGAATGGGAAGAGGACTCGGAATGGGAAGGCTTCCAGAGCGGTGTTGAAGACGACAAACCATCGACCAAGAAACCGCAGCGGAAGACGCAGGCACAGCGCAACCGTATCAAGCGCAGAAAGGAGGAGGAGCAGCTAGCCAAGCACAAGGCCGCCATGAAGGCCCGCCGTGCACAGGAGCAGCGCATCCAGGAGTTCGCCGAGGAGATCGCGGCCCGCGAGGAGAGCAAGAAGCTGGCCCTGGCCGCCGCTGCCGCCGAGGCCACCTCGGACACGGAGAGCGAGATTGGCGACCACAAGCTGCGCCGCAAGCAGCTCGGCAAGTTCAAGCTGCCGGACAACGACCTCGAGCTCGTCCTGCCCGACGAGCTGCAGGAGTCGCTGCGGCGTCTCAAGCCCGAGGGCAACCTGCTCAAGGACCGCTACCGCAGCATGCTCCTCAGGGGCAAGGTCGAGGCCCGCAGGCACATCCCCTTCAAGAAGCAGGCCAAGATGAAGACGACGGAGAAATGGACGTACAAGGACTTTGTTATCTAAACTCGTCTTTTTTTTTTTTTT
>PXOD01000722.1:0-38636 GCA_003012165.1 Paramyrothecium roridum
TTGGGGTACATATAAATTTTTTATATCAAATCAGACAAGAGTATAGGGGTTCCTAATCGCTACCAAAGGTAAGGCAGCATGATCCTTTTGTCGACTTACTGTACCTTGCTCAATAGGACTGACCTGATGCTGAATCTGGACAACGGCGTAGCTGTCCGCTTTAACCGCTTTAGGCTTTCTGAGCACCGATCAGCGCTTACATTTACCTTCTAGGATGACGTCGTCGCTGTTCCGGGAGGTGCCCAGAACCCCCACCTTTTGTTCCCCCCGCCACAGCGTGCTCAGACTAATCCCGATCCTCCCTCGACGACCCAGCGGAGACGTCCCGGTCAAGCCACTCTGAGCCATGTGTCACACACTCTCCCTGCACGGCAGAAAGGCTCGTGCTCGAGCCCATCGTTCTGTATCATGAGCGGGGAAGCATCGCAGACTCTGTCGCATGCCCAGCGCAGTCGCTCACAAATGGTTCGATCATGACAGAGCCCGCGGCCTGTCGATTTTGATGCTTGCCGCCTTCGTTCCAACCCCGGATCGCGACGCTGAGGGGTCACCATGACTATCAAGCAGGTCGCGCCTCACGGGGACTGGCAATCCCCCATCACCCTCGACTCAGTAGCTACAGCAACTCGCACCTTGTCTTCGCCTCGTGTTAGCGTGAGCGGCCCCTGGCATGATCCTCTTAACTCCTGTTGGGAATGAATCACTAACTCGTCTTTGCGCGATATCGCGTAGTCGATTTCGGGAAGAGCATTTTACGCAGAGACAACCAAGGATGGCAGAAAGATCATTTGTGAAGTAAAAAACGACGGGCCAATACCCGTCCTGCCGGAGCCTTACAGTGCCTCAAATAAAGTCTATGAATATGGTGGCACCATCTTCGATGTGTTGGCAGATAGCCGCATTATCTTCTCCAATAGCGATAACACCGTACGCCTTTTGGACCCAGATACTCAAAACGTATCGCTTCTGGTGAAGGCTCCAAGCCATCGCTTCTCAAGCTTCAACGCCGACAGCAACTCCCCGTGGGTCTTGGCGATCGAAGAAGATCACACCATCGATATCCCCTCCAAGATCCAGCATTACATTGTGGCAATCAATACTCAAACAGCCGAGCTTCACCGAATTGTCCGCGGCGCCGACTTCTACTACTCGCCTCTCTTCAGCTACGACGGTAAAAAGGTAGCCTGGCTTCAGTGGAATCATCCTGACTTGCCGTTCGATGCTGCGAAGCTCTATGTCGCAAATTGGAGTCCAGACGGCAAGGTTAGGAACGTCACGCTCATTGCAGGAGACCACCATGAAGGCGTAGCAGAACCGCGCTGGGGGCCGGATGGCTCACTCTTCTTTTCTCAAGAGACTGGAAACTATCGGCAACTATATAGGCTACGGCCTGGAAGCAAAAAGGCTGTGGCCATAGTGCTAAAAGGGCTTGAAACCGCCGAGATAGGCGAGATTGGCCTCTTTGAAGGAAGGTAGGTCTCGTCTTTTTTTTCCTTTTTTCCCTTTTTTTGGAAATGGTACATGGACTTTTTGCTCATTCTCGCTACCAGCCGTACTTACGCGCCACTCTCGGGTCAACATCTCGTGGCTTCCGCCGTCACTGATGGCGTTGCCAAGCTAGTATCTATTGATCTACAGAACGGCTCCTGGCAGCAGATAGCAGATCCCGAAGTATACTCCACTCTTAAATTTGACGGATTGGCTCGGTTTGACGATTACTCGGTTTTGGCCATTAGCAGTGGTGTTACGGTTACGGAGACTCTGTATCAATGGGACGTTCGTGGTTCCCACTTGTGCAAAGCCATTCGAACATCTACTGATGTATCTTTTCCGGCTTCATTCTACTCTAGGCCGTCACCAGTGGCTATTCGTGCGAAAGGGGCTTCGGAACGGATTGTGCATGGCTTCATTTGGATGCCTCGGAATCCATTTTACACTGCACCGGGAAATGAGCTTCCGCCACTGATCATCAGCGCCCATGGCGGACCTACGGGCTATTCAGGCTGTGGGCTTTCACTCAGGATACAGTACTTCACGTCACGAGGCTATGCCTACCTGATGCTCAACTATACGGGCTCCAGTGCCCACGGAAGAGCTTACCGACAGGCGTTATTCGGGAACTGGGGCCTATTGGATGTCGATGATGCTGCGGTGGCCGCCGACTTCTTCGTTGGGGAAGGACAAGTGAGGGAGGGTGCAGTTGGGTTGACTGGCTTGAGTGCCGGTGGATACAACACCCTAATGGGGTTAACCAGATACCCATCCACATTCGCTGGCGGCGTGGCAGTGTCCAGTATCAGCGATGTGAAACGGTGGGACAGGTCTACACATAAGCTTGAGTCTGACTACGGGTCCGCGCTGGTCCTTCCATCCGACACGGAGGAAAAGGACAAAGATCGTGTCTGGCACGAGCGTAGCGCCCTCTTTAAAGCCGACAGAGTCGAGGCTCCGCTCTTGATCATACATGGGACGGCCGACACGGTCGTAGCATTGGAACAAGCAACTCTAATGGCAGAGGAGCTCGAGAAGAACGGGAAGGAATTTGCACTCATCCAGGTGAAGGGCGAAGGACACTCGATGCATCAGCCATCCAGTATCAGGCTCTGGCTAGAAGAGGAAGAGAAATGGTGGAGGCGCACATTGCTTTGAGCGAAATTTGACTCTGTTTTTCCTCTTATACCATATTTGGATTGGATAATTATGAATTTCCCCCGGTTTCAGGACGCATAATGATTGATCGAGTGAACGTGTCACAGCACATCCCGCTCAAGGCCTTCTCTTCGCCCATCATGGCTCGTGATCGACATCGTTGACATTAACTCGTTCAGGACAGAAAAACGTAAGAGTTTCAGGAAGACACAGAGCCTCAACCAGGTCGCGGCAGTCGGGGGGGGGGGGGATCTGATATGTAAAACACGTGCTGTAATGGGGGGGGGAAAGGCATCGTGTCACGCCGAACTTGGAAACCGTCCTAGTTGACAACAGCAGAAGAGAGGTTAAGGTTGGTGGTGATGGAAAGAACAGGGACCGTGCATAGGTCTTCTTGAACCCGTAGCCATGGTGGGTTGCGAGGGTGTTATTCTCCAGATCTCTTTGGGCCTTCTTTAGTAAACGAATTGTATGGATCTCCTGCAGTTTCAAAAGCTAGTGACGGAAATCGAATTGAGGGCCAGCAATTAACGTAACATGCCAAGAAACCACATATGGTAGTTTCTAGCACAGTTATCCAGTGTAAGTTACCTACCTAACTGCTGACCTTGGCAGGAACTGGTTGGGCGCCGCGCCGGCAATCCGCACTGTGCCGTTTCACAATAGGCCTTTGGGGGGTTTTCACGCCTCCTGCTCACCATCATGAAACGGTCCTGAATCAACTCAAAGTCGTTCTTCATCCGACCTCTGCCACTTTTTTCTTCTTTTCAATTCTTCACAAAAAAAAATCTTTCCAGCACACCAAGATCGGCTCATTTCCATTCACGGCGTCCATCGTTCCGCCAACCTCAAACAAACACAGCCACTCGTCATACTTCCCAGCAATCATGCAGCTTCTTGGCTGGTCCACCATCATAGCGCTGCTCGTGTCAATAGGGGTTCTCACCTCCTGGGTGAACGACCCCAGCGCGGGCATTGTCGAGCGCACCGTCCACACCACGCTGCTCTCCTCCCTCGCCGGCGGCACCGCTGTCAACGCTGTCTGCGCCGGCGTCGTGCGCGCCGTGCGCGCAGTGCCGCCTGGCGATGAGCTCGGCGCATGCACGCCCTACGGCCTCATGGGAGGCGGCATCGCTGCTCGCCTCCACATGTACTGGATCAACGGCTATACACGCCGAGAGTGGGCATATGTAACGGACACGCCTACAAGGGTGGCCAATTACGCGAAATCTGGAGTCGAGGCTGCCCGGGGCCTGGTCGAGAATGAACTTAGGAAGCAGGGGCTGCTCAAGTCAGCCGAAGGAAATGAAAAGTCGGAGCTGTAGGCAGTGCATCAAAACAGCTTTTGTTACTCTAAATTGTATGATATAAGCGTCCACAACTAGTAATTCAGTGTCAATGAAGTACGAGTTTCAATGCATAATATACATGGTAATCGCCAGCATGCAAGTTAAAGAAGTATAGCTCATAGACCTATTGCTGTGTCCTCTGGCCTTTGCAGAAGATCAAGAGGTAGAAGCTTCAGAAATAAGCTTAAAGAGTCTCTTGTGTTATCGAGAAACCCGGAAAGTAAGGAGCCAAATTCACAATTGGGAAACTCAGGTATTTTATAACAGCGTTTTATTCTTCATCATCGGACACCCTTAAGCTATCTTGACTACTCTTCAACAGGTAGATCCATCCCATAGCAGGGGAAACAAAACATTAAAGGAGAGGACTGTTTAATGACCAGCAACCAAATCCTCCACCCAATTCCTATGTAATCCTCAAGACTCCCAGAGCCTTTGTTGGATACCCAATTCCTCCAACCTTGTTCCATGGTATTCCTTCCCCGGTTGCACCCGTAGTCGTTTCAAGCGCATTTAAGCGTTGAAGCGCTTGCCACGGCGCATGCGGGCGGCGGGAGCGGCGCCAGGAGCAGCGGGAGCAGCGGGAGCAGCGCCGCCAACGGGAACAGCACCGCCGGGAGCAGCGGCACCAGGAGCAGCCATCTGGACAGGGACGATACCACCGAAGGGACCGGCGTTGGCGGGGTTCTCGCAGCGGACGAGGCAGACGTTGTTCTGGCCGGCAGCAGTACCAGTGCACTGCTGGTTGGCGGGGATGGCAGCCTTGAGCTCGAAGTCCTGCATCTCACCGTCACGGTTGCGGCCACGCTCGTTGCCGGGGACATCCTTGGTGACCTGGATGTTCTCCCAGGTGGCGCCGGAGGCATCGGCGTTAATCATGCAGGTGTAGGGGCCAGCGCCATCGGAGTTGACCTGGTGGATGGTCATGGAGATCTCACCACCAGGGGTGACCTGAGGAAGAGAGTCGCCAGTCTCAGCCATGATGGCGGTGGTGCCCTGCTCGAGGTTGTTGTCGCCGCCAGCGAGGGTCTCGCCGAAGGTGTCGGCAGAAGCGCCACGGAAGCGGGTGGCATCCTGCTGGAAGGGCTCTCGGCGGGTTCCGTCACGAGGAGTGGAGGAGTCGACACCGAGGGCCATGCCGGTGCCGCCGGCATTACCAGTGGCGCCAGTGATGATGCTGTGTCCAGCAGCGATCTGGGCGGTGGCCAGGACGGCGCAGGTGAAGATGGACTTGAAGGAAGACATTTTGAGGGTTGGATTTGGTGTGGAGTTGGTCGAAAGGGGGAAGATTATGGTTGTGGTATTAAGAAGGAGATGAAGATTGACCTGACCGGCAGGAGAAGAAGCGAAGCTGAGAAGAGGGTTGGAAGGGTGTGCTGAAGAGGCTGTTGATGGATGAAGAAGAAAAACTCAGACTGAGCCGGAATGGACTCGTGATTTATACCTGGATCGAACGAGGCCGTCGTTGCTCGTGTCGTTGCTAGATGCCCAGCCAAGCTCAATGACACGGTCCTCCTCGAAACCCACTGGTGGCTAAGGGGCTCTGGTCCAGGGCCAAGGGCCAAGCCGGCTTCCCATCTCCTAGCACGGGACATAGATGCATCTCCTGCAGCGCCCTCGTGAAGCCATCATGAAGCCTCCTCAAAGCGCAAGGCAAGGGCCGTCATTGGCCGCCTGGATCGACGCAGATCAGTTGAAACGGATCGCAGCCTCGGCGGGCCAATCAGAGCGGTCTCGAGCCTCTCGCTACCGCGACGCATGGAGTTTCGGGCAGCACGGATCTCGAGATGCCCGCCGAGTCCGTGCCCCTCAAACATAGAGTTTCAAAACGCCGATGCACGCCATTACCGTTGGCCCCCCGAGGGACGGAGGCAGAACTAGAGAACAATGACTGGGGCATGCACCCGCACGACTCGAGCCGCTCAGCTTTCTGTAATTTGCAAGTGCCGTTGCCAGGGGAGGTGCTCGGGCGCTAGGCAAGTGTCGGGGACGCAGACGCGCCATGTGCGAGGCGGAGACTCATAGTCCCTCTTTGCTGTCGGAGCTAGTGGCCCTGATTCAACAAATTTCCTCTTAAGCATCAAGAAGCTCGGCTTCATGAGTGTTTGATCCCTACTCGAGCCTCGCCTTTTGCAGGCCCCCTCCCCGAGGATAGAGTTATGGGACATAGAGTTAATGACAGGAAGGACCACTTCGTCCCTGGACCAGCGCGTTTCGGCCTCGACGTGCAGGCCGTTCTTTGAAGAAGGTTCGAAACCATGCTTTGCCTCTTCGCCGCCCCCCCCCAATGACGCGCGCCGGGACCCCAGACTCCGGGCGTAGCATCAATCAACCAGGAGCGGCCGAGGCAAGCCTAGCCACGGTCGCATTGCGTCGAGTGATGGGCCATAGCGTACGGCTCGTCGGCCGCAGCAGCGGAAATCTCGAAATTTGTTCGGGATGTTGCCGGGGGAAGTAGTAAAGTGAACCTTTTTGTCGGAGATCTGCATCGCCTACCCTAAAACCAAACCAAACCAAACAATTCAGATACTGCCATATAGCTTAGATCGATGAGAGCCAAAATGCGAAGAAATTAATTCAAAGGTCAATCCGTTGCTAAAATACGGATGGTTTATACTACTGAAATAGAGATTTATGATTGTTCTTCTCAGGGTCATTAAGGTTAAATGCCTTAAAGTAGTGGCCCTCTTTAACGTGCTACGTTGACAGACAATATACGTGCAACAATCAACTTGATGGGACCAAGTCTCAGCTTTCCAGCTTGTAGCAGGCGAGACAGCAGCCACAGCCAAGTCATCCATTCACCAAAGGACCCCTCTTTAAAATCAAAGAGTCAATTATTTGGCAGTGCGATTTTCCTCAAACGTGTTGCCTGTTCTGCGATGAAAGAATTTTTGATGGCGCTTCGAAAGCGCTTCTATACATTGGAGTAGATTGAGGGTATAAAAGTAAAAGTAAAAGAAATCAACATGAAACAACTTGCTGGTGTTTAAAAATATCAACGTGAGAGCCATGAAAAAGTGATCCTGAAGCAATCAAAGCCCAGATGTGCGCATTCCCAGCTCTTGTAGCCCTAATTTTCATCCATCGCCCAACAATATCCCGTATCATTGCTTAGATTTCACACATGACCATACTCCGTAAGAACTCCCAACATGCGATCCCTAAACAATATGCTCAGCTAAAGAAATAAAAAGAAATAAAAAAAATTGGGCCTCATCTAGAGGCCGATGATGCAGTTTTCTGTTCTGCGTAAAGCTCCTGTAGGATTTGTGCCATGGTGATGCGCTGATTCTGGTTCGGCACCAGCATATCCCTAACGAGGCGTTCTAGACGATCTTTGGGGTTGAGCTTCTCCCGAGCCTCGTAAATCTCGGTCAACCAGTCACGCATCTGGTTTGTCGCGGGTTGGCCGTTGCCATACTGCTTGTACGGTACAGCGGGGTTGTTGACGCCAGCGATTTGCCAGTATAGTGGTTTCGGATGATGTCTCCGCGCGCGGCTGTCCGGAAAAGCGATCTTGCGCATGACGTACAGCATCGTGATGCCCAGCGCCCATACGTCGGAAGGCGGGCCACGTAGTTTGCGTCCGATGAATTCGGGTGGAACGTAGTACGGAGTGCCGCCGCCGCCCGGCGAGTTTGCAGCAAGTGTTGATAGGCCAAAGTCGCAAAGAACAGCGCCGCGCTCGGGGGAATATAAGATGTTGGCGGGCTTGATGTCGTTGTGTACGAGCCTGCGCCCGTGGATGTAGCTGAGAGCGCTGGCAATGTCGCGCAAGATGCGCAGCGCATCTTCCCGACCACCTTGAAACTCGTCGTTGGCCTTGCTCCTCCACCGCGGTACCGCTGTCAAGTCCTGTGCATCTACATGTTCCATGTAAAGAGACAGAAATCGCGCATCGCCACCGTAGTACCGCACAATAGACTCGTGCTTCAGGTCTTCTTGGCTCTGGCACTCCCGCATCCACATATCGGCCTGACGTATGACGTTCCGCTCGTGTACTTGTGGTTTGTCATTTGGGTTGGCAACTCGCGTTTTGAGCACCTTCACGGTAACAATATTATCGGGAACATGTGAATGTGTCGCTGTGTAGACTGCGGACAATGCCGTGGACGCAATTGGGTCACGTTTAGTTAGTTGATATTCATCCAGTTCGCAGACGCCCTGCACTGCGACTGTTTCCCCTTGTGTCGCATCTAATAGAGCATGGCTCGTAGATGCGGCAAGTTCTTTGCCTTCCCTCCCGTTGGGTATTGGAAAGACCAGAGGATCGCGAATGGGACGCAGGAACATGATTGCGCCGTCTGGGGCGGCAGGTTCAGCCTCCGCCTCGGTTTCGGAAATCCGGCGCTTGACTCTCTTGTCCTCTTCATCCGGAGTCAGTGCACGCTTTAGACTGGTACTGACTTTTTCGGAACTAGCGATGGGGGAACAATCCTCTTCCTCCGAGACGACGGGGAGTGTTTGGTACAATGTCACTGGTCGCTTTTCAAGAATGCGGAAGTCCAGGACGTCGATGTCTCTCACTGAGATGCGCCATGTGCCAGGCTTGAGACCTTTGGCGAGCCCCGGGTTGATGATATGGGCCTCGTTCATCGGAGGGCTGGCAAGGGGAGTTCCGGATACTCTGGCAAGCGACAGTGGCACATCGGACTTGTTTAGAAAGATGACCTTATCGCTGGCTGGGTCGTAGTACAATTCGCACCACAGTGGAGGTCGGGATGATTCGTCTTGAGTTTCGCCAGGGATTCTTACGGAGAACTTGATATCCCTCGACGTCTGAGTCACAGCCAGTACCTTGTGCTCAGGCTGGTCAGATGAAGCGACCTCGGCGCGGAGCGCGAGCCATTGGCAGTTATCATTGCCAGGGCTCACCGACCGCGCGTTAGGCAGCTTGGTGAGAGGTCTGACCAAGATGCGGATGCCTTGGCGATGGTGGTGGTCCTCTAGTTGTAAAACATCAAGCGGGACAGACGCGCCATCGAGTATATTGACTGGTTCCTCGACGCGGATGCCCTTGAACCGAGCATCGATCTCGGACTGCGAGAAAGGTTCCGTTCTTCCCTCCGAGTCCACTGAGGACTCGACCCTGTGAGGATGCATGCGCGAGGAAGTCGACTGGAATGCCTAGCGGCCCATGTGGTTTGTCAATTGTGTCGCCGGGGAAGGGTGGTCCAGGTTAGGGTACCTCTTGGAGCAGAAAAAGCGGAGTGGGAAGAGGGTTTCCTTTGGTACCTGAGCCACCTCACCTAACCGTAGAAGTAAGGAAGTACTGTACCCTGCGGTTAGGTAAGATGGTTCAAGATTGGCTTATGTGGCAACGAGTGTCGGTTGGACCAAACGAATAAAATAAAATGGAAAAGAAGAAGAGGACGCGAAAGGGTGGCCGGGTGCCTGAAACTTTGTGGACAGAACAAGAGTGGTGATAGCAAGGGTGCTGCCTACGCTCGCGAATTGCTGCAAGGAGGACTATATCCGGCTGAGAAGGATGGTAAGGTAAGGTAGGCAAAGCCAAGCCAAGCCTGAGAGGGATTATCTTGGGGCTGATGGTACACGGCGCACTCTTTTTAACGGGATGCTAATGAGTGCGGACCACAGAAAAAACAGGTTACAGGAGCTAGTCGACGACCTGCTTCGTGATAAATGCAGGAACAGATGAGCGAGTCCTGGAGGACAGAACAGTGAGGCCTGCGGGGGAGAAATTGTCAGATGCGCAGTCGCGAGGATATGGAGCGGCCTGCTGATGGCGTCTCAGCCTCCACGGGGGACAGTCATCGCTCAAGAGGGCCAGGCCGGGGGGGGAGAGAAAAAAATGGGCCACGGGATGCCTAGGCGAACTAGCACTGGCCCTAATAACGGACCATGAACTATTGATAGACTGCGGTGCGTAATGGAGTTGATAATTCAACAGGCACGAGTTAATGACACCCGCCAGGTTTTCAGGAGACCCAGGGAATATTGCAAAAAATCAAAATGGTGCGTTGAGAACCGGGCGGCCAACCTCATGATTCCTTGGATAATGTTACCTTACCTTACCACTCCTGACAAGTGTCCAGCCAAGGCATTGCCCACTTCTACAAGTACCTTAGGCGCACCGTGGTGACAGAGTTCAGGCTCGGGCCGTGGTGGTGGAGGCAAAAGGGGGCTGTGCGTGCGGCTGGTGCCGTGGCGAGCAACAGCCACACCTGTCGAAAAGGCACACTGGGTCGGTCAATACTCAATAGCGACAGCAAGTGGCTGGGCTTGAAAGAGAGATCCCTTCGCTTCCACGACATAAACCACCTACCTTACAGACTCGCGATACTTGCCCCAAAGGCACTGCACCGTAGGCGGCCTCTCTAACTTGACAGAGTGCCAGACCAGCGGAGGTGCCTACGATAGGAGGCCACGGCTGGTATACGCCTTGTCCAGAGGAAATGGCAAAAAGTCATGAGAGAAACACGAGCTCGCGTGACAAAGGAATAAATAATAAGGAGAAAGAGAACAGTACAGGCCAAGTAGTGACTGACCTCAAATATTCATTCATACTCATAATGGACAAAAGTGATTGTGTCCAGACATCCGGCCAGAGCGAAGTGTCTCGATGAACCCCATGTCACGCGTATTTCGGGCTGCTGCTACGCACACATGCTTATTCCACTTGCGACAAGCCCCCGTTCGGATCAAGGACCTGACGAAGCGGGAAGACAAGCAACAGATGAATGCTAGCAAATCATAGCCAGCCCTCGCCAGCCTTCTTGCTCATGTGCGGACTGGACCGGAGCGTGAGGGCTCCATCACGTCAGCAGACTGCCAAACCCACCGAGCCGTTGCGGGTGTTTGTCATACGACGCACCCCCATTGCCTGTTGCTCTCCAGACGTTGGCCTACGGTACCAGTTCCCAGCCGGTGAGAAAGATCAAGAGCTTTGTTCCCTTTATTCTATGTAAAAAAGAAGATCAAAAAGTTAATGGAACATATAATAATGCTTTAACGATAAGAATATCTAATTAATTTCTGCTGGAGACTAAGAAGACACGGGCATCTTATTTTCAACAACTGTTAGTGGTCTTTAGTGGCTTCGTTGCAGCATCACTACCCAGTAAAATGAGGAGCCTTTAAGAGAGAATTCTAGTGCATTCCTTTTGCTTGAACAAACATCAGGCATCCGTGTAGATTTCAGTCTCTTCATGAACCAAGCCTTCCATGCACTCGGCATGGACATCTGGTGGGCTAAGAGTACGGAGTAGTGGAGAGGGGTTTGCAGGGTGATTCTTCCAAAGGACAGGCCACGAGTCGTCCAAGCAAATGAAGTAACCTTACAACACGCCCCTTGGAGATAAACTGGCAGCATAATTCAGGCGGTAGGGTCTTTACTCACCCATAGCTATCAGTGCTCGTCCGCTTTGGCAATGCGTGTTGATATGATCCAGTACAGTACAGGAGCGTTGAATCATTTCCCATCATTGAAGACACATAGTTCAAGGAGACGTGCTCATTATGACGGGGTTGCCATCAGTATCGTAGGTGTGGGAATAGCATTTCACGTACTCTATAGCCCAGGGAGGATTCGGTTCCGTCAGATTCGGCGAAGGGGGGGGGGGGCTAGTCCGCTTGGCTGGCCTTTGCGAAGTGGATCTTCAATAAACAGCATCATTGGCTGGGGGCGCATCTCTAGGCGGCTCTCATTCGTCGCCGTCCGTGGCGCAGAGCCAGCTGGGGCCTGAATGCAAGTCCTTCGTGAGACGGTGTGGTACGCGCTGGTCCGTGCATCCAATGACAGCGACCGCACGCTGCTGCCTCAGGCTTTCATGCTTGCTCTTGCATTGGGCGAAAAATGCGTGATTAGATATGTTGCTACTTCCTGATGCCCCAGCTAACCGGCTCGACCGCTCCATCACGAAGGCCCCGTCCAAACCCAAAACACGCCCTGCTTGTCGTCACCCAGAACCGCCCTGCCCCCTCAATCCGCTGCCCTCTGAACGTTCACAGCTCCTCGTCCGCCACCAGGTCGATTTGTCTGTTTCTTTCAGTGAGCACTTCAGCAGTCAAGATGTGTTCCAGTAAGGTCTGAACGCGCTGTTTCGCTGTGCGAGACCCTGGGCTTCTGTTTTCTCTCTGTTCCTTCTCCTCACTATCCTCTCTCCCGACCCGACAGCACACGCACTCCGATCCCCCACGACCTGCTCCTCTCCTCTTGCTCATTCGACATGGACGACTCGAACCTGGACGATCCTGGCTGGTCGTGGCCCGCCTGGAAATTTGGCATGAAGAGGACCGACCTCTTCACCTCCCTGCATGATCAGTATAACACCTTTACCTTTAACATCCAAGACCCCGAGGCCTTTCACCACGACGTCTACGAAATCTCACGCGATGCGGACACGTCAGACGAGTTTCATCGGTTGATGGCTGCTCGGCAGCAGCAGCGGCTCCGTGAGCTCAACGAGTCTCTGGAATCGCTTGCTGTCGAGATCATCGCCAACCCCAAGCTTATGGAAACCGAGCAGTGGCAGCACGCCCTGCAGCTCTTTCGAACCAAGTCTTTCGACTCCCTCGTACGTTACTTCGCCAGCTATCTTCCCGATGAGTATCTCGGCCGTCACAACGATGCCCGGTCCACCTGCTCCTCCTTTTCCGAAGCCGACAGCGTCACCACTGTCAGTACAAAGGCCAGCAGCGTTGACGATGCCGTGTGTTGCTCCATCCTCGAACCCGAATGCATTTCTAAGCCTCCAACCATGATGGAGGAACCATGCGAACTCGACTCCGATGACATATTCCACCCCATTATCCAAGCTCCACCATCTCCACCTGAATCCGAGGTGGTTGTCCTGGAGTCTTCATCAGCAGATGTTGAGGCGGTCACATACCGCACTCGTCAACGCTCTCGATCTCTATCCTTCTCTCCTGCAGAGTCCGAGTTCTTCGGCTCTGACATGATGAGGCCTATCGTGCTTCACGACGATGATGAGTCCTCTCAATATAGCCGTGAAAGTACCGTCACTTCGGTTTCCGATTGTGCTGAGAGCCGGTCGTCAATCGACCCTGTCGATGATCAGGAGCACCTCCCCATCATAGAAATTCCAGACGACGATGACGACCTTCTGACCGCGCAACACCCCGAAGACGATTTCGATATTATCACCGATGCCCATGATACCCTAGAATCCGATACCCCAACACCACGACAGGAAGCACCAGCAACCTGCTACATCGAGTACAAGTCTTCAGCATCACGAAGACTACCCTCACCGACCCGGCGATCTCCCTCGTCAAGGTCGTTCATATCTCACCGAGACGGCGGAAGTCCAATGCATGATATCCGAAGAAGTCCCGAGGAGGCGTTCAGCAGGATACAGAAATCCATGCCTGACTCCATAAAAGGACGGCTGAGGAGTCGGAGGCGGTTGGACTAGCATGAGGAGAGGCGAGAGCCCTTGTATATATGTGATGCTAATTGTAAATACCTGTACCTTATGACAGACACCGTCGGCAAGCGTTTTATTTCACGATTTTTGAACTTCAGGTCATTCGTTCTTTCACGGCTTGCATTATCCTTGCTCTGAGATTTGCGTCTCACATTGACGTCAGTAATAGGTGGTTCTATGCTCAAAGCCAGGTCCTTCTGGTAAGTAATATATTCGCCTGATCTCTCACGGACCGACGGACATGACCTCCTGGTGCGGTCTGTTTGGTTAGTCACGATACCTTGGCGGTCATGTGCCTGTCCTTCATCGTGATCGCTATCCCCGATGTCGGGTCACGACCAAGACTTAGAACAAAGTCTTCCCCTTTTTAAGCAACTGAGCAACCATACAGGGCCAAAGAAATACAGGCGCGTATTTTCGTCTTTCGTAACTTCCGTGTGTTCGAAACATTCCAAGACACTTTTTTCCCAGGCGAGCCGGCAACTTTGCGCAAGGTACATGAGGTCAGTATCAGATGTGTTATGTTTAGATACCCACGACGAATCAATATCATAATGTCTTCGCGGATGTTCATCAAGTCATTTGCCCTCTCCTATCTATTTAAGAACTAGTGAAATGAGCATTGCGGATCGTGACTGCTTCAACATCAGCTGGACTAGCTAATTCCAATACTATTGCGATGACAACGCGCCCATGCAGTAAAGTCTGGAACGCGGAAGGGGAAAACACAAAAAAGAAAGATGCAGAAGAAAATTGGAAGAATGAAGTCTGGATTCAGAGCGATCGTCTTGTCACGATAGTCGAACGGAGCAGGCAGAACGAAGGCCTCCAGGCTGCAAATCACGTGTTGATAGAGAGGGCCGTTCCTGGCGTTATCCTGATAAGCATTGTCGCTGACGTCGGAAACATCCTTCTGGCCATACTCTTTCGCACAACGTACGGGACGCAGAAAAGTTGCCGATTTCCACTGAGCTATAGACTGGTATGGATCCTGGACGGAGAGCTATGCTTGCAGGGCAGAGATCGCCCTCGAAACGGGACGTGACCTCCCCAAGGCTTGACCCTACCACTCGGATCTCGAAATCGTCTCGGCCCACCGATTCCAAGGCGTCTCAAAACAGAGCCAAGTACCTGACTCAAGACGAGCAGTCTCGGCAATTTGTGGCAGACGAGGACAAGTTCGTTCTGAAACAGGCGAAGAAGAAGGCCGACATTCGAGTGCGCGAACGTCGAGCGAAGCCCATTGACTACCTCGCGTTCAACCTAAAATTCGTCGATTCGGAGCGCGACGTATTTGACGATGACGATACGGATATTCAGATAGATGTTCCTGGTCCTACGGATGTTGTTCAAAACTTAAACGCAGCTGAGCTGGCAGAGCTGGAATCTGACATTTCATCATACCATGTCCTGGAGACGAACGCTCGGAATTTACAATACTGGACCGCGCTGCAGACACTCTGCAAGGACCGAAGAGTCAAACTCGACCCAAGCAGCCATGAAGGGCGGGTAGTGAACAGTGTCTCGGACGATATCGACCGAATCCTAGCGCCAAAGACGCATGATCAACTTGAAGCCCTGGAGAAACAGATCAAAGCGAAACTCCAATCCAACGAAGATATTGACACGGATTATTGGGGTCAACTACTGAGCAATCTCTCAGTTTGGAAAGCCAAGGCCACACTGAAGAAGATTTATGAGGAGATCAAAACCAGTCGCGGTGATAGCTCAAAAACAGTTTCCACGCAGCATGCTGGAGTCACTGCCACAGATGCGCCATCGACAGCTGGAAGCGCAAGCTCGATAAAAGATGGTGGCAATGCTGCCAAATCTTCAAGGTCCGACGGAAGCTCAGCGCAGGCACAGAATTCTTCTGGCGGAGCAGTCAGGTTTGCAGAGAATAACAACGAGGATTTGTCGCAAGCCACCAAGGCCCTGTACGATCGAGAGGTTGCTCGCGGCGTATCGGAGAACGAAGAGATTTTTACGGCAGAGGAGGCGGTCGTCACAGCTTCGAAACCTCAGTGGATGGAGAAGTATCGCCCACGCAAACCGCGTTACTTCAACCGGGTCCAGATGGGGTATGAATGGAACAAATACAATCAGACACACTACGATCACGATAACCCTCCGCCAAAGGTCGTACAGGGCTACAAGTTCAACATATTTTACCCAGAATTGATGGACAAGACGAAAGCACCAACGTTTAAGATCATTCGAGAACATGGACGGAAACGAGGAGAGTCCTTCGCTGCAGCAGGAGAAGAAGATACATGTCTTATTCGCTTCATTGCCGGACCACCATATGAAGATATTGCATTTCGCATTGTGGACCGTGAGTGGGATTACAGTGCCAAGAAAGAACGCGGCTTCAAGAGCACTTTTGACAAGGTATGCCGCCCCCCACACCCATGTTATTGGCCGCTTTGCTTTTTGTTGGAGGGAGTTGGTGGTTGGTAATGTTGGTTGGTTTAATCAGCTAGCCCCGGAAAACCAACCGCCAGACGCGCGCATGTGCTCTTGCATGATCTTCCCCGGTGACCTAGACCTTGTCAAGACTAATCTGACACACCACACAGGGTATCCTACAGTTGCATTTTCAGTTCAAAAAGGTGATGAAGCTGCAGACGCCCCGCCTCCATGAGTGCGACCTTACAATGCTGACGACTGGACTTAGATTTTTTATCGAAAATAAGCAATGCAAAAGTACGAGGGAACCGAATCGATGTCCCCACGATTCTACCGGATTTGGTTGTGGAGAGCATCTGATGCATGCCGTCAAGGACGCAAGAATGAAAGTAGCGTTGGACTGGCGTCCTTTATATACCCTTAATGCCGAATTGTGCATTCACGCACTTCTGAATATCCACTACGGCATCGATCGATGAACTCGATTCTGTTCTTCAAACAATGTATGAGGACCCACGCAGTCGTAAAACAATGCTGTGTATTGGCGTATTGCTGACCAACCTGGAGATTACACAAAGTGGCCCTGGCCGAAGACATAGATAAACTTTGGGTTCTGCGACCGCCATGTGCTATGTCTACTTGGAGAGCACTTCCTGTGTTATGTCTGCTTGAAGAGCAATTTAGCCCTTGAATCATGATGCATAAAACCTTTACTCAAGCCAGCCTCCCCGCAAACGGTACACGAAGCGGGTGCACACCATCTTAGGGAAGAAACACCACACTACTCTGCTAAGGGTGACAGGGGTACCAGTGCAGTTGCAGATCGAAGTATCTTCGAAACTTCTGTCCTTTGTTCCTGTGGGGTGGCTACGCAGTGCATATGCTTGAAATTAGGCTGGGTCAGATCTGTTGACCAGCATGCCCTGCGAGATGCAAGGTGCCGCTCATCGCCTTCTGAGCCCACTACACACGCCGGGGGATTCTCCCACATATTCCGGGGTCCTGGTCAGGGCAGGACTGGATCGACGTACCATCAATGGCTGACTCTCCAGGCCCACGAACTACTCTGTTCACACTGGGGCTTAGCAACGCGGTACGGCGTGGGGAGCAGAAGTATGGCCAGCCTGTCATGGCAGACGTGACCCAATGTCACACAGAGCCGGCTCTACATCCTTAGCTCTGCGGCCACGCCACATATCTTCGGCATCAACAAAGTGGATCTTGACTTATGTTACTCTACCAGTACCGACACGCCTCAGGGCTCTATGAAAGGTGCCCTATGTACGGATTGCTATGATAAGTGTAGAGGCAAGCACACTGGGGTGGTCGCAGAACAGCCGTCCGACCTGTTGAGACTGGATACCATTCGCCGGCAGGCCAATAAATTTCTCCTTGCCTGTGTTTGTCTTCATTCACCCACACCCCTAGTTCCGTACATGGCCGTACATGTCACAGAGCCACTTACATCCGTCCCTAGGAAGGGACAAGGCACGGGGAGACAGTCACAAGCCCACGCAGACTCATACACAAGCGAGCACAAGGCATTACTGGATACTTTGCCGCACCGGCCACGCCGCAACCCTCTGGGAAGAGATGCATTGCATCCTGGCAGGGTCCCATTATGTCTCCTCGTCTCCAGGCCCTGTTTGGCCTTCACCCACGCCTCTCTGGCGCCTTAACCCTTCCGGACTTTCCATGCGTGGCCGTGGATCCTATACCTCCCCTTGATCTGGGCTCCTACCACAAAGGGCAGAAGACTTTCTTTTCTTCCCGCATGGGAGGCCAACCGTGGGAGGGTCGGCAAGAGTATTTGTTCCATGGCCCGGCCGCTTCGTTTTCGAGGCACGTCAAGGTAGTTAGTTTCCTTCATTATTTGTGGCCTCTTTTCTCGAGATTGATCATTTGACGTCCATTTCCAATTCCCACAAACACCTCCTTCCCCAGGCGCTGGTCTCTTAGACAAGGTCCGGTCCAACAAGTCGGAACATTGCTTCATCACCACGTCTTGCTAGACTTGTTGCAACGTTCTACGCTCCTACTCTAGGCCCAGATGTTGTCTCTTCCTCCGCCTACATCAATGGGTCCACCTTGCTGTGAAGGTGACCAAGCTGGAAGCTACACGAGCATCTTCCCTTCCGGACCCGGGCGACAATCAACTTGTATGCCAGGTTTTGCCGAGACGGGAGTCATTTGCACACCATCTCCCACTACACCGGGGCTCCAGTGTCCTCTGGACATTGCCCCAATCGATTTGATATCAGCTCAACCGCTGCAGAGAACCCAGTCGCTGCCGGTCTTGAACCACCGAAGCTACGGCTCCATGCCTTTCCAGCCGCCTGTCATCATCAAAAGCGAGCAATCCTGGCCCACGCCACCGCTGGAGACGGATGATTGCGAAAGCTGTGCGGGCCAAGTTTCCTCCATTGAGGATACCTTCTGCTGCAAACTATCGCCATCTTCCCCGACAACGTGGCCCTCTCCATCGCAGAGTTTCCAGCAACCCACAAACTGGAGTCAGCTGGACCACGAGATCCAGACAGCGCATCATCCAGTGTACACTCCGATGCCTGCAACAGACCACGCGACTTGCAGCTCGAGCGCCTCTCCAGCATATATAGAGAACATCAAGGAAGACATTGATGCCGATCTTCTTCAACCGATCTATCAATCATCCTCACCCACAGCGTCACTTTACTTTGCACCTGTTGGCATGCCTTCAGCGCCGATGGCTTCCGTGGACGCAATTCCAGGACTGCCTGGTCATCCGGAGATGCTCAGGGACGAAAAGGTCACATTTGATCCTTTCAGCTCGGCTGGCCCTGGATTTCACAGTGTCCCAGGAATCAATTATCCGTACGGCAGTGGGCTCTCCCACATCCCACACGTCTCTCATACAAGGCTTGATGGACCTTACGCCTGGCTGATTTACAAAGCACTACTGAGTCGGCCGAGCCACGCAATGACACTCCAAGAGATCTACCAGTGGTTTCGCGAAAACACGAGCAAGGCCAACAATCATAGCAAGGGATGGCAGAACAGCATACGCCATAATCTGAGCATGAATGCGGTAAGTCAACCCACCGTTAGCTTTGGGGGCCGTCCAGCTTGCGTCGCTCTGTCCAAGCGTCTTGCGGCCGGACCAGTTCAGCATGGACCACCCCTCTTTACAGCCCATAGGCCGGGTAGCTAACACACGCTGTTCGCAGGCATTCACCAATCGTGACCCTTCTGGATCTGATATCGCAAAGCGATCGGCCGAGTGGGTGCTTGAAGACTGGGCTGCGCGCGATGGAGTTCAAAGCACAACCAGATACCGCAAAGGTACCAGCACACGAAGACCATACAGCATGAGGTCTGCAAGCCATGCGTCGCGCCGTGGGCTGCGCTCCGCCCGCAGCCTACGTATCCCGGCCTGGCAGCCGGCCTACAACCCATCTATTGCATTACCACCTACATCGCATAGTGTGCTCACCCAGCCGCGGCCCTACGCAGTTCGACAGCTGTTGATGCCGGATATTATCCACCCAGAAAACATTCGCACACCAGACATCAAGCGCGAATTCGAGAGCATGCCGGCAACCCCAGACCTGAGTAATATCAACGACCATGTCAGCCTTATGCTACCAAGCTCGACTTTGCCCGGCCAAAATGACGAGGTTGAGCTGTCACCTCTTCCATGTGGCAGTCACCATGCCATGAGCCCTCAAGTCGAACGCGAGCCGTTTCCGTACACCATGGATGATGTGCAACTGCCGTACCCTACCAGACAGCAAGACACAAACAACACTGATTCTGGCCACCTCTTTGCGCCCTTCGACAGCCTTGGCGACTGGGAAGACAACCCCTAAGGGATGGTCTGAACAAAGCAAGGCTGCTGGTCAGGCTGCGTGCCTGCCGGCCTGACGACCCTAAAGAGGCAACGGTAGAGCAATGGCCCGATTTTGGGTGGCCTTCGTGAGAGCAAGCAATGAAAAGCAAAGAAAGATGAAGAAGGGAAAAAAGAAAGGAAAAAGAAACAGGTGTTGGCAAAAAAAAAAAACCTAAACCCTGCTGAGGAAACAAATGCCTCCATCATTGCTTTGCATGACACAAGATCTTCTGGAATTCCCTCCTTGGACCCTTTCCCCCCTGTGGCAAGCCGGTGCACCGGCTGGCCGTTTTTGACATATTGAGTCGTTCGTGCTTCATTAGATGTGTTGCCGGACCGTGGCTGGTTTCGTGAAGTTCATTTGACGAGGGTGTTTCGTGAGGGATTGTCTTTTTTTCTTCAATTTCTTTTCTTTTCTTTTCTTTCAGACAGATAGAGAATTTTCAGTCGGTCCGCAGGTTTTGTATTTAGTCTGGCCATGTCATACGAACAAAACCTCAAGTAGAAGCTAGCTTCGGCGGGAATCGCCTCTAATACAGGCAAACAGTCATTACAGGACTCTAAACCTCGAATTGCCGACCCCTTCGCTTTGTTCCTCTGTTTTACTATGTTTCACCTGCCAGCATCGTTCAGACGAACCCAAGGCTGGTTTGTTCCTGGGCAAAAGGCAGGGCATCATGGAGACATTCCGCAGAATCTTAAGATCTCATAATCATTGCCAGGCAAGGGTCTGTCCAAAACACCCACCTCGGCAAACAGTGGCATGATAAGGCTGCTCAATCGTACGTGCAAAAGAAAGTGTTATTTGTCCAGCACACCTTGACGCTTCAAACTGCTTAGGTACGGCACCCACTTGGAATACCAGCGAATTACTGATGCATATTGCCAACCATTGGGATCTAGATCGACACCCTCTCCTCCCTCGTATTTTATTTTATTTTCTTTTATCACTGTGGCGTCATATAATCCAGTCGTCTTTTTTGTCCGCTGTGTGCACAAACCGAACAACTCACCATTGCGGGGAAGCCATAAGATACCCAAGCACATCTCCATTGGTCACAGAAAGCTGCGTCGCTGCAAACAATATGCACGTAGTCAGGCTTGCTATCGATTGGTATGAAGAGAAGATGCTTGAGCGACATTCCATGCCAAGTCTACGAAGCCTGCCATGTCTTCCACCCATTATCCCAGGAGCTCCTACGCAAGAGCTCTTGGCTGGATGAATGCGCGGAAATTATTGGCGTTTTTGCAAAGACCCAGCCGAACTCTACCACAGCAGAGGCGCGGCTGCGGAACGTTGTCCGTGTGGTAGCCTGCTGGAGACGCTGCTTGTGTTACTGCGAATTGGGGGATTTCCCACATGCTCGTCACCTGTGCCCTTCTTCTTGCGAGGCCGGGCGCCGCGACTTTGCCGCCTAGTTCTGCCAACGGGGAATCCTTCCCGATTGGAGTACAAGGCCAAGGCTGTGATCTTGCTTTGGTGCAACGGGGCCGTGCATCATAGCCTCGGTCAATTCAATCCACATGTCAAGTTATCACCCGCTGAGCATCTGGGTGGAGTTGAGCCAGGCAGGGCTCTGACACGCAGCACTTGGGGCAGGCATGAAATCTTGTGCAGCGTTGCATAAACTACGACGCTTGCTCGATCGGTAGGAAATCTGAGATGAACAGTTGGTGGCTCCAGGTCAACTGCCGCGGGCGTTGAGAGACCCTTCGCCCGGGCTACCCTGGGAGGCTGTCAATCAGTTCCATGCAAGTGATCGTATCTGGAAGCAAGCCCTGCCGGGAAGCGCGGAAAGAAACGCCACATCTACGGGCCCATCCTGGAAGAGACGCAGTGTAAGCCAATGGGGTGGGACGTGCAACTGCAGCAATCTGTACATTCGTGGGGGCATATATTATCGATCTCGGGGAAGCGATTGAAGCTGGCAGGAGGGGTATTCGGCGACATTCTCTGTGGGAAAAAGAAAAAAAACGGCGACTATGAGCAAGGTTTCCTTGTTGCTGAAATGCGAGGCGTCCGCAGCGGCTGCATGCTGGTGAGGCCGGAAAGACGTTGTTGAAGAAAAGTTGCGCCATCACAAAAAAGCAACTTTGGTGAGAGAAGAGAGGCTTCCGGGACTTTCGAGAAATCTGCAGCAGCCATCTCAGAAGCACTAAATAACGATAACCGGGTTATTGGAAATGTCCCCCCCCCCCAGCCACGTTCTCAGAGGCTGCATCGGGAGTCCATGCCGTCCGTCCTAAGCGAGCACGGCCCTGACTCCTTGCTACGACAACGCCCACACAGGTCAACCCGTAGTCGTATATCATCTCATGCTTGGATGAGATCTCGTCAATGAACCATTGCAAGGAAGAGTTGACAGCGTTCAGATGTTGGCCCATGGACGACCACAACCTCCATTCACTTTGACATGCCAAGGCAGCCAGACACGGGAGGGACACTTTCTCTCTTTCCTTCCCTCTCTCTCCGCGCTGCCCGCTGGTCCATGCACTATTCCATGCATTCATGAAGAAACTTCTCCGCAGTGCCATGGGATGGTGCCGGGGAGCTCTGCAGAGTAAGGATGCGTTGCCCATGTACAGTACAACGGTCGACTTGAGGATACAAAGTGGCAGACGCAACGCCCGTGCGCACCCAATCCCGCCGCAACATGCCTTTTGAGACGGACGAGTCAACCTAGGCATGCAGCCGTCGGCGGTATTCGTCTTCCGGTGCATCGAGCCCCTCTCCCTGCATCATCTCGGCCGCGCGTGTAACACGGGGAAGAATATCAGGGCCGTGGACGAGCTTCTTTGGAGGAAAAAGGAAAGAAAAAAAAAAGAAAAAAAAAACACCGCCCTGCTGAGATTATTATGGGCCCCGTTATTCACTCTTCGTAGATGATGCCAGCAAGCGAGGGCGATGCAGATGCAGGTGACTGAAGAAGGCTGTCTCTCGGCCTCTGGCTGCATATGTCCACACCCACTGTCGGCCTAGAACCCATCTGTATATACCAATCTCCGTCGTCTTGCCGCAGAATCTCGAGGAAACGGGGCGAGAAGAAGAAAGTCTTGCCAGGAAGCAGCCAATTCTTTTCCAAGAGATGGAAACATGCCCCGCAAATCGGGTTTGCCGAAGGCTTCAACATGTGCGAAAATACAACACAACCTGCATAGTGGACACGATCTGCATGCTTGTTTACGGCATGCTTCAGATCGAGCCCTTGTCGAAGAATCTCACTTTGGTGTCTCGAGTTGTGTTGGCTAATGCTGATATGCAAGTCTCTTGGAGCCCACCGGCTTGTTGTCATGATGTGTTGAAAAGCATGAGGGTGTTGGTAACAGCCCTTTTCATGGTTGCGCCAAAACCCAGCCGGTGGGCGATGTACAAAGGCCAGTGGAACATCAGATTTTAGCCACGGTGTTCTTCGATGAACGCACTTGAGCGAAGGCTTCGAGTGCAGGAATTCCCTGTGGGCCGGTTTACGCTCTTCGCCAGTCATCATGTTCCGATGTGTCCAACGCGTAACAATGGGGCGAATGGGACAACCGAGGTATCCTACGGACATGCCTAATAAACCTGAAAATGGTGAGACCCCTTAGACTCAATTCACCCAAGGCCTCGAAGACGGTAAGCGGCATTTCGTGAAACTTCGCCACGAGGCACGAGTGACAGCTCCGTTGTACGGCCGGTAGCCGTTGAGCGTGAGCTGCCGAGACACGAGACAGTTGCACGGCTGCGGGCAGTGTGCTTGAAGCTACGCATATCGTGCGACTCTGTGCAGGAGGTAGTTAGGTTGTGAATTGCGGAACATGAGTTCTGGTTGTTCATTGTGATAGAAGGTCACCCATTGGAAAATGACCAATGCTCAAGGACGGTATCATATAAACGTCTGTAGATTCGCATATCGCTTGCTCTATATCGCCTCAAAATCGCCTTTTCTTCTTTGCCGGGCCAGCCGCTGCCTTCCTCTCCAATTCTCGCTTCAACTCGTCCCTCCTACGGTCTGCTCGCTCTTGGGAGGTTTCTCTGTGCTGTTCCTTCGCTTCTGACTCTTGCTGTTGAGCTGCGCGCCTTCCCCTCTTGGCATCATGCGTGGCAGTGGGAGATGTATCAGTGGCTTTCCCAATGTGTCCCAGCTTCTTGGGCGTGTTCAACTGTTGGGATTCTGACTGCTTGACTTCCTTGGTGGTTGGCTCGGGGGTTTTCGTTCGCTCTCGAGTAGCCCGAGCCTTTCTTCCTCCTATACGTCCAAGACCACCCGTTTTCGGGGCTGCCTTCGGCGGAGGAGGCGAGGGGCTTTCTTCCGCTAGCGATGCCGTTGCATCTTCGTCATTCTCGGCTTCAGAGGCGGTTTCTGAATCGTCCTTAGTTGGCTTCTCAGGGATGATTTCCGGAGAAGGAGACCGATGTGTAGTGACTTGTTTCTTGCCACCGATAGCACCAAACCGAGAGGTAGGTTTCTTCGCATCCTTTTGCTTCGGTTTCTTGTGCGAGGTGACAGGAGGCTCGCTCTCTGAATCGTCTTCGTCTTGAGTTGAGGCGTCATCAGGAGCCGCAGTGTCGTCTTCCTTTCCATGATGTGTTTTAAGACCAGGCGGGGTTGCCTGCACCTGAAAGTCGTCGCCATCATCGTCCATGGGCTCATCGGATAGCGTTCTTTGCTTCGGAGAGCCTTTGATAGAATTGCCTTTCTTCGCCTGTTCGCGGATAGGTATCTCCGAATGGGCCTTGATGTCGTGCCACCAGCCTTCCAAGCCAGGGGAATTTTCAAACTCAATATATGTCCGAGATGGCATGCTGTTACCCTCGAAAACGCTCTGGGTGAGCTCTGCAGTATCTGCGGGCCCGTCGTGGTCGTTTTCCAGTTTCGCTTTCCATTTCCTCAGGTTGAACGGGGCTAGCCCTCGAATTTTGTCCTCGGCAACCGATCTAGAAACCTTCTTCCTTCCAGAAAGCGCGGTAAAGACGTGTTCCAAGCCCGTTCCCATAGCCTCGAGCTTATCCACCAGTTTTGCTATGACCGCATCCTTGTGGCCGAGAACCTGGACTAGCGAATCCACCTCTTGTTTCCTCGCATAGTGCGCCTGTATCAAGGGCAGAACGAGATCGGTTGCGATAGCTGTTGGGGGCCCCTTCTTGAGGTGAATGGGCCAACGCAAGGGCTGTAGGCCAGGCAAATTGCAGACCAATTTCAGAGTAAGGCCATTCTCTCCCGCGTTGTCGAATTTGGCGGAAGATAAAGTGAGGCTCGTTTGATCATGACCCGGCTGAGAGGAATCAAGAGCCGATTTAAGACTTGAGAGGAACTTGGCCATGTTGTCGGGCGTGTCGCTAGGGTCGATGCTTGTATTTTCGCCCCAGGCCCGCATACAGATCGCCTTCCTGTCTAAGCTCTCCGTCCAGATATTGGCCATGTCCGTTACCTGAACGGCGTACGATGAGATGCCCACATCCATGGTGACCAGAAGAACCGGCAAGCCTGACGTAGAAGCAAGAGGCAGATGATGCCATGATGGTGAAGTGGACATGGTGTAAGTTGTCCAGATCAACGCCACAGGCAGTTGAAGGCTTTGTGTCGATGTCAGGGACCAAGTGAGTTGGTCACGCAGATATTCAGCATATAGCAAAGCCGACACAATCAGACATAAACCGTCAGAAGCGACGTGCGTGAGATGGTTAGTTGAGATATGTGTGATGAGTCGTGTGCACGTGCACTATAAATATGACGAGATTGACACCTCAAAACATTGAGTTCAGCAAGGCCTAATGTCAGAAGCTGCTGTACATGCCATGAACAAAAATGATCGTTGTTTGGGCAAGGAATATAAAGGTCTCAATCAAGAAGACGGTGCATAAAGGCGGGTGTGCTGAACCAATGAAGCAAACCCGTCCAGACGAACGCGTTGAAGCAAGGCATCAACATAACTTCATGTTTACTGAGCGACTGCCTCATTGTAGGTACTGTTGCCAGGATAAGGTAAGGTAGCCTGCCTGGTTTCCTCATCAGCTGCGTACAGCTGGCTAGTAAGGGCCGGCAACCTTTTTTTTTTTTTATTGGATGGTGACAGCTTACCTCATCACTCTTCGAGTGTACTCTGTAGTCATTTTGGTCTCTCAGTTCCTCAAGCAGCTGAGGGGATTATCCCGATCATAGGAGATGTCTGCAAAGCAATTTGCTCATGTCTATCAGACTAGTGACGAACCATAATCTCTTTTTTTTTTTTTTTGTCCTTCGGCACGAAGTGGGAAATTTGGGCGGCATGCCGATGTCCAGTACGTATCTCAGCGTCCGATCAAATCCCAAGCCACCGGATCGCTGAATCTCGCTCTAGCGTGGCTTTCCCGATCTTGGGGTCTTTATGACGTATCCCAAATCGAGCAAACGTCCTCAAAGGGTCTGCGACCATCGCCAAAAGGAGACTGAAGGGCCTGCAAACGCGGCAGCGTTCACATGATTTGGCGTTTAGGTTAATTGCCCATAGATTTGTCTCTGCCGTAGAGCGCGATGGCCCTTGCCTCCCCCGTGCACCCCTAGCTCGCTCATCTGCCGCAGGCCTTCGTAGTTTTTGAACACCTCGTACGTCCATGAATCTCGCCCACGGCAGAGCCTTCAGGTTTCCGTGTCGGCCTTTGCTACTGTTTCGCCCTTTCCCAACCCATCCGAGTAACAGCTGCGCAAGATTGAAATCGTCCACAACGTTCAATCATTCTAAAATGCCAGCCAAACGCAAGTCGGCCGCAGTGCCTCCAGTCAACGGTGCCAAATCCAAGAAGGCCAAGATTGAGAGTCCCACGAAAGGCCTGCGCGACCCTCATCCTCTCGCCGAGGAAGCTGAAAAGAATGGCATTGTTCTACGAAAGTACTACCCGCCTGAAATGAGCAACGCTCGCGCTCGCGCCTATAACAACAATGAAATCGCCCGACCAATGGAAGAACTCATCTCTGCGCTGCAAGATACGGCACAGGAACGCAAAGCCGTAAAACCCAAAGGCGCCGTGGTTCATTGGTTCAGGATGGACGTCCGGCATACGGACAACCGCTCTCTCTACCTCGCTAGTGACCTGGCCAAGGAGGCTGGCATCCCGCTCATCTGCATGTACCTTGTTAGTCCTCAGGACTTCGAGGCACACCTCACCTCAGCCGTCAGAGTAGACTTCATGCTCAGGACTCTGCAGGTTTTGCAAGAAGATCTAGCCAAGCTCGATATACCGCTCTATGTCGAAACGATTGAGAAGAGAAAGAAGTTGCCTAACCGTGTTCTCGAGCTCATGGAGGAATGGAGCGCAAGCCATCTCTATGCTAACATGGAGTACGAAGTAGACGAGCTTCGGCGTGAGGCTCATCTCGTTCGAGATCTGGCTGAAAACGGCAAAGCATTCGAGGTTGTGCATGACACTTGCGTAGTTCCTCCAGGCGACTTACACAGCGGTTCCGGGAATCAGTATGCCGTTTACTCGCCGTGGTCCCGGACCTGGATAGCCCACATTCACACCAACCTTGATCTTCTGGAACCTTTCGACCCTCCTGGTCAAAACCCCAAAGACACGCGGGCCAAGTTCAAGGAACTCTTTGACTGCCCAATACCAGAGGCTCCCGAGAACAAACGACTGACTGACGAAGAGAAGAAACGCTACCGAGCCTATTGGCCCTGCGGAGAACACGAGGCGAGGCTGCGCTTGGACAAATTTGTGAACGAAAAGGTTGGAGATTATCACAATCTGAGAAACATTCCTGCAAACATTGCGACATCGTCTCTCTCCGTACATCTGTCCAGCGGAACCATCAGTGCGAGGACCTGCGTACGTGTTGCCAGAGACAAGAACAAGACCAAGAAATTAGACGGAGGACACGAAGGGATCCAACGCTGGATTAGTGAAGTTGCTTGGCGTGACTTTTACAAACACGTCCTCGTTCACTGGCCGTATGTCTGGTAAGTGCAATTCCTCACCCGGCTTATATGCTGCGCTAACAGTCATCAGCATGAACAAACCCTTCAAGCCAGAATATTCCAATATTTCCTGGTCATACGATGAGGAGCATTTTGCGGCCTGGTGCGAAGGCCGAACCGGCTTTCCCATCGTGGATGCTGCCATGCGTCAGATGAACAACATGGGTTATATGCACAACCGTTGCCGCATGATCGTTGCCTCGTTTCTGGCCAAGGACCTACTCATCGATTGGAGGAAAGGCGAACAATATTTCATGCATCACTTGATTGACGGCGACTTCGCCAGTAACAACGGCGGCTGGGGCTTCAGCGCGAGCGTGGGTGTAGATCCACAACCCTACTTTCGCATCTTCAACCCCTTACTCCAAAGTGAGAAGTTCGACCCGGACGGCGAGTACATTCGCAAGTGGGTTCCCGAGCTAAGGAACATCGAAGGCAAAGCCATCCATGCGCCGTATGCTCGGGGCGCAGGAAGCAAGGCAAAGAAAAATGGGTATCCGGAGCCCATTGTCGAACACAAAGGTTGCAGAGAGCGGGCACTGAGCGCGTATAGGGAAGGGATCGAGAGCGGGATGTAAAAGGTTTTAACTGTCTGCGAGTATCGTTATGCATCCTGGCCAGTAGTGGCCTCCATTTACCGAAGCTTTTAATTGCACATGGCATGTCTGACCCGTATCTGTACTCTGGCGAGCGAACTTAACCGCCACAGCTTTTTAAAAGGCCGTTCAATCTGCGGCATGGGGGCTATCACAGTAGCCCCAGAGTTCTCGGTCACAATGTGTACCACAAGGGGTCACAATCCGAGAAAACTTCGCTTGCCGGGAGGGGGGACATGTCACAAGTATTTTTTATCATCACGTCGCATGATCGAAAAGAAAAAGAGGTCGAAGCATCGTCATAATTGTTTTGCGTCGAAATCGAGCCGAACGCCACGAATTGGAATTGCTAGATGCAGCCAACTCTAGTTCCACCCATGCCCTTTCATGCCCGGACCAGTCCCTGGTCACTCAGGTCAGCACGCGAACTGGCAAAGCGCGGCTGTCTGCTTCTCCTTCGCGGGGTCGATTATGTACCTTTTTCCGAAAAAAGTGTTGATTTTTTGACCTTGTCCCAATGCTTATCGCTGGGCGCTCCAGACGCTCTTGACCAGGCCGTCGCGCTGGGCCAGGCGGTTCATGGCATCGTCGCTCTCGCCCATCGCTCGCACGAAGCCGCAGAGGGCGTAGACGTGGTTCTCGCCGGCAACGGCGCGGCCGTTCTCGTCAACCTTGGCGATCGAAATCTGGACGGAACCGTGGTCCTTGGCCTTGATGATGCGGTTGGTGGCGCTGCACTTGCGGGGGACGTAGCTGGACGGGAAAAGTTTCAGTATTTCACTCCTTTTCGTGACGGGGTTGGGGAAATCGCATACAGGTCCACGATCTCACCACGGTCGTTCTCCATTTTGACGGTGTTGGGAGGGTTGTTTTGGCGGTGGGCTGGTGAGGTTCGAAGTGTGGGATGAGGTCGTCGCAGTGGGATTCGGAAGTGTGACCTCAAATTTGCCCTAGTTTTTTCGTGGGGGGAGGGCTTTTGTGTGTCATGTGACCACCCAGCTGACTTCGTGTGCTGGTCGCGCCTGCCCCACACCGCCGGTTACTGGTGTTAGTGGCGATCTAAGATAACGCCCGCCACGTCCCGTTGTTTCCACTTGCCTCGAAATGCCGTGATGGGCAATGCAGTGCCTTTCGGCTGTCACCTGCTCCAGATTCTTCCCTCCGTTTGCACTAGCATTGAACCGTCAAACATTGAAATGCGCCGCGCGCGTTCCTCGGTGCTTTCTCGCCGGCATGGCGTCTCCTAAAGCGTTCCTGTCTTCGCCTGTTTATGTAGTACGAGGGGCTTCGAAGTGCAATACCCCTTCTTCGCCAGACCTCCCTCCACTTCAAGACATCTTGTCGCAGACGACCCATGCGGAGCCCGTTCAACATCATGGATTCCTCGCAGACGATGAATCCCCGCTGACTCAAAGTCGCTCCGCGTATTGGCATCGGACAGAATCATGCGCCAGGGACCGGCAGACGGCAGCCCCAGCACCGGCAAACGCGACCCCGCAACTCAACCACAATGACCGAAGCACCAGTTCTCCGTCAATCGTCGAGGTTGCCGTGGAGACGCCTCACTTCGTGTCCGCGACAAACCGCGCTTCATCGAATCCGGTCGACAGAGGCTCTGCTTCACCGTCTTCGACGAATCCAGACAAGCCGTGGAGAAAATACAAAACCAAAGCCTCACAGGCGGAGCCCAAGGACTCGGCATACAGTGTCAATGCGGCGCTGGGTGCGAGACCCTCAGTTATGTTAGAGCCGAAGGTGCAACAGGCGAACGATCGACCTCCGGAAACTGCACTTTCTTCCAAATCAATAAAGAAAGGGGATGAAACTACGATCGAGCCGCTTCATTTGGAATCAGCAATGGCTCGCAAATTGAATTGGACACCACCAACAAACAAGACCATTGTCGACCTGAAGTCATCCCCAGACCCAAATGGATCACCAAGTGATTGGCAAAAAGCCTCAGTCTTTCGATCGCTATCCGAGACGTACGGGTGTAAAGAGGCTGTGAATTCTGTTGAGGAACCGCCGAAGAAGATAACCTACACCGTTGTTAAGAAGAGGAAACTTATTGAACTTGTTCCGGTCAAATCTGCAGCAGAGTCAAAACCAGCTGAGCCAGCCGAAGTTTCTGAGAAGCCGATTACCAAACGAAAAGCTCCAAAGAAAAAGCCAAGGACTATCACCGATCTGGCCACAGCAGCTTATAAAATGCCGACCCAATGTGATAACGTACCACCCTCGGCATCCCTTCTGGACTATTTTCCAGCGGACGGCAAGACAGTAGCGCCTCAAGAAGATACAAGCAGCAAGCCAAAGAAAACACGAAAGAAGATGGCCAAGGTTTCCAAAAAGAAAGCTCCGCCTCCGAAGCCAGTGCTCCTCTCACCACGGGCAGCGCTAAAACAGGTTGCCAACCAAGATTTTGTGTTCGGCACGTCAAGCCAACTAGCCAGAGAACAATCGCCAACTTTCCTCCGAGACCTTCAAATAGCCATGCAAACATCCAATCACCATGGTTCTGAGGATTTTGTGACACCCATTAACAGTGACGCGATCGAACCTCCCGAACAGCGCCCCAAGCTGTGGGACGCAGGGGCTCGTGATGCTGAAGGCGATCTTCTTGATTTAGAGGTGATTAATCTAGCAGAAAACTCGCCGGAGCTACCACCTTTGATCGACGAAAGCGATCCCTTTGGCTATCGGAAAGCTGAAGGAGACGGCGTTTCGATGGGTGCGAACACAATGGGGTCTGGCACTGTGCAAGTCAATGATGACTCATTTGTGAACCTTTCTGACATCCTGCCATCTCCGGTATTGAAACCCGCTCAAGGTGATGGAAACGATGCATCCGTGCGGACAGCTGCTGAGACAGGTAATCAAGCGCATTCTAGGGCATTGGTTCCCGGGGATCCAATGCCCAACGCCTCAACTGTAAAGCAGACTTCAATGGCAGAATCCACCACCGAAGATCAACCAGCTAGGCCGAAATTTGAGCTGTATACCGACGCGCAACTCTCGAAACAAATCAAATCATATGGTTTCAAACCAGTCAAGAGACGGACTGCTATGATTGCGCTTCTTGACCAGTGCTGGGAGAGCAAGTTTCGAATCGGCCAAAACCAGCTTAGGCAGAAATCCACAACGACCTCGCCTAAAGCGTCAAAAACAAAAACAAAGACCAGTACGGTTCAGGACGATGTCGAAGAGGCTCGAGGCTCGCATGAAGCCGAGCACTCACGGCGATTGACTGGTGTCAGTGACTTGGAAGAGCAAGAACCGCCGCCATCCGCTCAGCCTCCGCCATCACCAAAGAGGCCGCGTGGCAGGCCGAGGAAAGATGTTAGTACTCCTACTAAGCCGGCACGAGCCAAGGCTGCGCCCAAGAAGGCTGCAGCTTCGAAACGTGCTGCGACGGCTACGAAAGGGAAGAAATCGGCAACATCGGCTCCATTGACCAAGCGAAGGTCAAAATCACCGAGTTTTGTGATCGAGATACCAGACTCAGAATCCAATGATGCAGACGGCTTTTCTACGTCACCAAGCTCATCACCTGAGCCTACTTTCTCCTCTCCCATAGCTGTTGATCTTTCGGTATCTGTGAGTGACGATACAGACTTGTCGTTGGCGCCTGCAGCTACAGACGATCAAGAAGCTCTCTTCAGTTCTGTAACGAAAGCGGTCACGACAGCACCTCGAACAACAGATCCAGCAGATCCGTCGTGGTACGAAAAGATTCTCATGTACGATCCTATCGTACTAGAAGACCTGACTGCCTGGCTCAACTCTGGTCAGTTGACGCGGGTAGGGTTCGATGGCGAGGTCAATCCAGGCGAAGTCAAGCAGTGGTGTGAGTCTAAGAGTGTATGCTGCCTCTGGAAGGTGAACCTTCGCGGAAAGGAAAGAAAGCGGCTTTGATGATTTCGACGCATTGATTAAGGCACAAGGGCGCATGGCGAAATGGGTGCTGGGCTTCGTAATTTCTAGCCAATCACGGATTCGGGCGGATTGACGATCATATACCCTTTGAAAGACTTGTTTTTTTGAATATACTCTTTTTCTCGACGTCTCAATATTTCCTATCAGCAGTCTCAATGGGGTCAAGCGCAGACAGACAGTGGAAGCGTGAGGCTGGTGTGGGGAAACCGGGCCCGCGGGGGAAGCGGCAGGGACAGCACAGGCTGCAGTAGCGCCGGACCCACGAGCCTCGGCTGTACGCGGTTGAAACGAGGCACTGCGCATGCCACGCTCGGCTCCATCCATGACATGAGATGCGCAACCAGGGCGCCACCCCTTGATTCAAGCTCGATAGGATTACGTGCAGTCTACTAGTAGTCCTCCGTTGCCCGTAAAGTGATGAGGGGAGCTGGGTCAGGACGTCTGTTTGCCATTGCCGCGGGTACCAGAACCTGGCCTCGTATCTCAACTGTGCCTCTGATTTCCATTCCCAGCATCACTGCCGCCATGTCTTCGTCTCAGACCCGCCGTTCTTCTTCTTCCTCTTCCTCCCCTTCAGGCTCAGCCATCAAAACACCAGCCAAGAGGCCGCCGCCCAGCGCGCCCCGGCCCAGCTCCTCCATCGTCCTCGTCTCCCCCACCAACGAGGTCCTGCTCCTCCACCGCGTGCAGACGTCGTCGTCCTTCGCCTCGGCCCACGTCTTCCCCGGCGGCAACCTTGACGCCTTCCACGACGGCGACGTCCCCGGGCCCGAGGACCCGGCCCGGCACCATGACGGCCCCGCGTACCGCCTCGGCGCCGTGCGCGAGTGCTTCGAGGAGACGGGCATCCTGCTCGCCAAGCGCCGCGGCGAGCTCTTCAACGTGGCCGCCGGCGACGAGCGCGACGCCGCGCGGCGGCGCATCCACGGCAACGAGACCCGCTTCGTCGACTGGGTGCGGTCACTCGGCGGCGTCCCCGACACGGACGGCCTGGTGCCGTTCACGAGGTGGCTGACCCCGACCAACGTCCCCAAGAGGTTCACCACGCAGATGTACGTCTACATGCTGCCCCTCGCGCAGGCCGACGCGCCGCCCTCGGAGATGCTCGTCGCCACGCCGGACAACGGCGTCGAGCACACGGCCGCCACCTTCGGCTCCCCTCAAGCGTTCCTGCGCCGCCTCGCCGCCAACGACATTATCCTCTTCCCCCCGCAGGCCTACCTGCTGCACCACCTGGCGCGCTTCTTCACGCCGGCGCCCGCCGGCGGCGACGCGGCCGCCACGCGGCACCACCACGAGTCCCAGCGGGAGGCGCTCCTCGCGTTCCTGCGCGCCACGCCCACGGCGGAGTCGCCCAAGGCCCGGGAGCACAGCACGTCGGCCATCCCCTGGGCCGACAAGGTCATGAGCCCACACAACCTGTTCGTCCGCGGCAGCGACAACCGCGTCGTGCTGGGCCTGGACAAGCCTGGCCCGGAGCTCAAGGGCTCGGGCCGCGGCGGCGACTGGGAGCACGTTGCGCTGGTGAGGTTCGCCAAGGGCGGCCCGTCCGAGGTGGAGATCCGCAAGAGGGAGGATGTCCTGGAAGAGGAACGGAAGTTCAAGGCAGAGGGTAGCAAACTATAAACATGGCGTGAGGTGTCCGCAGCTTTTTTTTTTCCTTTTAACACTGGGCGGCGTTGGCGACTCAAATGTATCTCGCTCTGCTCAAGCAGACTGTCCCGCCCCTTAAGAAAGCGGATGACGCTTATGAATTCGAGCCCAAGGACCTTTGTGGTGGTTGACGCATGTTGCAAAACAAAACAAAAAGAAAAAAAAAACCACAATGTGAGAGTAGGCACGCACTATTCAAAATGGCCGCTCAATTCATCTAAACTTCGTTGTGATATGTGGGTTATTCGCCTTCGCATATTGTTTGAGTATCATCTCCTCATTTCGCCATTAAAGCTTTTGGAGATGTAAAAATCACCTCGTCATCAAGAGCGGTTACGCGATTCTAGAAAAATCGGGCTCGAGTCCCAAGGAGCATCTAAGGAGCACTTCCCATTTCCAGGCCTCGAATACTTTGGCTCCAGTCCTGCCAGTCGAAATTTTCCCCGAGCATGTCCGTGTCTTCAAATGCTCCAGCATCAAATCCGGCGTTCGCGTCCGCTGAGGGATAACCGCTCCACATATACGCTGCAGGGTCTTCGTCGCCTGGCATTTGCATCGCTTGATGATGGAGCACCGCTCCGCTCAGGGGCTGGATATGGCCTTGGGCTTGAAGCGGGTGCTGCGCCGGCACCTGGGATGGTGTCATGCCGGGGCTCACAGCGGACGATGTTCCAGCCGACATCATTTGTAGAGGCCAGAAGTCGGCCATGGTGACAGCAGGCTGAGAAATAACATTATTGACAAGATCAATCGCCTGGCTCGAGAGGTCCATGGGCAGTGCACCTTCGCCGCTGACTGGGACGCGAACTGATGAGTTTGGTACTTGTAGATGAGCCGCTGGCTGGGGTAGGGGATCCGCGTCGCCAGAAAACGGTGGAACGGGAGTTCGATTACGCTGACCAAATGATAGCGGGCTTGTACCATCTGGCCTGGTCAACGCTCGCCATCTCTGCCTCATGATTTCCATCGTGTTCTCGGTACCAGGGACAGGCCCGAACCGGGCTGATGCAGGGTTCATTCGTTCACTAAAGTCCAACCGGCGAGCCTCCTCTGGGTTCGCTTTGAGGCGGGCAATCTCCGCGGCACGATGTTTTCGTGCTCTGATGAACAACTTGCGCATTGGGAGGAACACCGCCACATGATCTGAGTTCTTCGCATACTCAGTGGGGTCTCGATCATACGACTTGACCGTGTCCCACGCGCGCTCGATCAAGGCTGTCCAAGGGCGCCGGCATATCTCGACCAGAGCGTACGCAATGGCATGCCAGTTCGTGTACGTCGCGAAGAGCCAACGATACTGTTTGCATCGAGGGTCCGTGTTTAGCTTGTGGTTATACTCGACGATTTCGATAGCCGCAACGAATATGCGCTCACGAATTTCTTCCGACAGATCATGGCCAGATCCCGGGAAGAGCATAGGTTGGTAGATAACGAGGCACATCTTTGCCATGATGATACGTGCAATCATGGCTGCCACCCAGTATAGCGGGTCGCTCTCGTCGACGACATGCTTAAGGAACTTGTGCTCGATTCGCTGGTAGACGCTGATCAGCATTTGCTCCCGGTCCGCTATGCTTGCGTCGCCTAAGCTTGGGCCTCCAGATGAACCGGCTGACGCGGCATTGAGAAACTGTCTCGATATGTCACAGATCTCGTACGTGACAAGAGGTACAGCGCAGTCGGAACGGCCTTCCCTCGCAGCTGGAATCTCAGTGCTTGTAGGTCCTATGTCCGCATCGTTGAGGTTCGTGGGTATTTGCGTGTCGAAAGAGCCTGGGCTGATGGCCGGATCCGAGCCTATCTCCTCTGATGATCGGTAGTCCAGAACTAGGATCGCCCACCATATCCGCCTCCTCATCTCAATCTCCAATGGACTCAAGCCTCCTAGTTTGGCTCCGTCTCGCTGAAGGCCCATACCCTGAGCGATGCGAACCACCAAACCGGTAAGGGCCCAGCTGAACCGGCTCTCGTCGTAGCGTCGAACCACAGTCAGGAAGAGTGTCAGCGCCGTAAGAACAGCGAGATCAGCCGTGTTGAGAAATTTCGCCTTGGCAAGTGCTTGTTCCAAGGCGAAGCGGTAATGCGCAACCAGGTCGTCCTTGTTCGCTCCAAAGTTCGTCCTGACCTATACAGATTACAGTCAGCCATTTCATGCTGGGGTTTTTTGGTTTTTTTTTTACATGCTTCAGATCCCAGATTGCGGCACACATACCTCCTCGGGTTCCAAAGATACTACGGCACTGAAGTAAATTCCAAAAACAAGGGCTTCGTTCGCTGGTGTGAGAGATTCCGGGCTTCTTCTGGCGTCACGAATGATGGCCTCGGTAGAAGGGACATGGAGGACTTTAACCAATGTTTCCACATTTTCTTGATAGACCTGCCACAGGAATGGCACGTGAGAAGCTAGTGGATGAAATCTTCTGAGGTCAACACAGCTAGATTGATAGCCCAGGATGAAAGCCTGGTCAGCGGTGAGTGACATGGGGGGAGCAGCAGGAGGGGAATGATCCGGAGTTTCGTCGTAGTCTGATTCGGATTCCTCGTCGGTGAGCCTCTGCGTCTCTTCCCGAAGCGAGTTAAGCTGTCAAGGGATCGTTAGAGGCAAGAAGCCAGGGCTCGATGAGTTGTAGTGCATACCTCGTCGTTCAATTTTGTCCAGAAGACACTGCTGACATATCTGGTGCTTCCCTTGTGATCGTTAAGCACCAGACGTCCCATTTTCTGCTGTAGGTCTACTCTCCTAGCCCCTTCGCTTCCACTTTCGCTTATGAAATCAAAATCCTTGGGGCTGCCTCCGCTCATGGCAGTCATGTCGAGATTGCCGGACATTTGTCTAGGGTTAGCGGCGGGTGGGTGGGAAGCCTCGGGCGAGCCGGCGGGGGAGGGGCCCTTGCCTCCAGATTCTACCTCGATCTGGCCGCTGAGCTCCTCCACAATGCCCTCGAGCTTCTTGAGCCTCTTGACAAGCTCCACTTCCCTTTGACTCGTATTCTTGGGCGGCGCATTGGGGTCCTTTGGCCTAGGCTGCCTGGGGGCGCGTCCAGGCGCGGGGAAGATGCATGGAATTTGAGCTCTCCTGCAATTGGAACATGGCATCTGTTTGTCGCAGCGAACTTTCCTGCGGCGGCATGTAACACAGGACCTGGGGTTGAGCGCGGGCATTCCTGATCCGGGAGTCAAGATGGGGCCCATGTGAGCATCTGGTCCCGTAGTCTGATAGACGGTGACATTTCCTGGAGCCCGGACAGATTGATGAGAGGCATCTGGCACCGCCTGTGAGGGAGGTGAGGGAGGTTCATGCCCAATGGAGTCGTTTCGCTGGCTGGGAGCGTTGAAATCAAAGGAGCTGGCCATGGTGGATGAGCTGTGACTTGAGCAGCATTTAGGTGTAATTGCTTGGAGGCCAAGTAGGGAAGAAGAGCTAATGAGTCGCTGTGCGCTTTGTCGATCCCGGATCCGCGTCGGAGGATATATGAAGGGAGGCACTGGCGACGGCGCAGGCGTCTGTGAGGATGGGATGGCAAAGCCCGTTACGGAGCAAGCAGAGCAGAGCAAAGCAATGCATGTGGTTGAGTGAGGAAAGGTCGGGCGAGGTTAACGTAAGGCACGTACAGGTAATCTCCAGGGTTGGTCGAGCTTAAAGCTGGGTGGAAGAGGGGTTTCATCCCACCCCCCCCCAACACGCAGCTCAGTCACTTAATAAGGTACTCACACGCTCCGGCTGCTGACCCGTGCCACCCAAATGCCGGTGTAGGTAGTCAGTTCTACAGTACAGTCTTCTCCTCCTCCTCCAAATTCAGGGCTGTTTCTGCATTGACCTTGCCTTACTTTTGCCTCCGGGTTACGCGTGCGTCCAAACTTCGAGATAGTTCTACATAGAGCTAGGGTTATGTCTCCGGGCTGTGCTTCTTGGCCTTTGCTTTACGAGTCGACGGATACACGCATGCCTTCGCCTGGCTTGGTCTGGGTTGCCTCGAGACATGCTTCTCTAATCTGGATGGTTGGCCATACATGGTACTGCTTGCATCAGGGAGACCCTAGCCGGGCATGCTTACAAGCACCTGCTAGACCAACCAAAGGCTATTATCACCGTCTACATACCATCGCCTATCGGAGATAAAGACATACTGTGGTAGTGAGGGGAATCAAAGAGACGTGAGTTGTATGTTTCAAAGGATGCACTTGAACGCTCTGCCCAACAATCATTGACCGATGGCATGTTCACCGACTTGCCTCGAGGCATCAGGCTGTCTGTCGCAGGGACTCTTTGGGAGGAAGATGTCAACCGGGTCTGAGCATCCATCTTGTCAGCCCACTAACAGGGAAGGGGGAAACTAAGGTAGACCACGTTAGCCGGCTTGGTAAGTTCCCTTACTGTAGGGCTGGTCCGGGCTTGCGCACATTGCCCGTTGCGAATCACGAATCACCGCCCGAGCTGAGCCGCTTCTGACGCCCGCCGCCCCCACTAACCGATTCCTTCCAAGCACGGAGAGTCCACATTTTCCCTGAACGCGCCGCGAACTGCGCTTGGGATGGAGGTTGCCGTACCGATGCTATCGACAATAAGCAAAACCTCTCTTACCTTTCTGCTCATCATACATCTCAGCCGAGTAAGCTTCCCAGGCACCCATCATTTGACGTACCCATCTTTCGTCTCCAGCCATCGGGTGTGCGTTAATTTTGTCTCAGGCTGTCCACACTGCTTCCGTCGAGAATGCGTGTGGCCGTTATCTCAAGCTGGCTTCCCTGAGCCCCCTTCCGCACACGCGTCTGCCGGTCTTGAGCGCAGCCCGTTGCGTCGCCTGGAAATCAGCCCCCCTCCTCCCCC
>PXOD01000723.1:0-26033 GCA_003012165.1 Paramyrothecium roridum
GTCTGTCAATTTATTTGCTACGAACCAAATTACCTCGCACGTTGACGCTGTCACCGCTTACAAGTATATCGTCGTAGTTCTTAATCGCAGTCTGCGTGACACTTACAACCCTCCACTTATTGGGAGATGGGCGGCCACGACAAGCAATGGGTGAGTTTCATTTTCATTTTCATTTCATGTTATGCCTGTTTTTCCCCCCCCTTCCCCCAACCCCATACATTGTCTGCCGAACTGGATGATTGCCTGCCCACGCGAGCTTTGCCCTCGACCCCCCAAAACGTAACGTCACGCCAACCATGAACGGAACCGGACGGTGCGTTGACGACAGGCGCCCCGTCTTGCGCGTCGAGCCCCGGTTTTCTTCCCGTCATCACCTAATAGGTGCCGAAGCCAAAAACCAAGAACGACGCGCAAGACAAAGAGGCGCCGATCATCACGTTTTCCTTGTCGAGCTAAAGAAGGAGAAAGAGCAAAAGAACAAACAAAAACAAAAAAAACCGGGGGACCCTGCGCTGGCAGTACTGGTCGCTGCTGGGGGGGGCATGGGTTGTGGTTGTAGTTGAAGGGCTACAATACATCACCTTTCACTATGGGCCCTGGACACCCCGGGCTTCCGGGAGCCACGCTCCGGTTACGTCACCGGCCGACGCACCCAAGTTGGTAGTGGCCGCACGCAACGCCCATCAGCTCAGCACCACTGACCTCATCTCTCGAGACGGACTGACTTTGGGCTTGCTTGTTGGTGTCGGACAGGGTGGTGCTAATAAAAGCGCAACGTCCCATGTTCCTGTTGCTTTCTCGTCAGGCCACAATCTCTGCATTTTTACTCCCGTGTGCATCACATCTCAATCGTTGATTTCTTTGCACACTTATACCCAGTTTCCGTCACCAACCGTCGCTAACCATTCAATCGCATCCTCTTACACCAGGCTCGGGAATACATCCTCGACCCATTGACAGCTCCTGAACCAAATCAAGAAACAGGCCCTGGCTCATCTTTTTCCAGCCGCCAGCAGCGCCAATTGCATCATCATCATCATCATCATCAATCGCAGTCTCCCTCTCGCTCGCCTCCGTCTTCCGAGAACAGGAGACATTCGCAGAAGCCAAAGTCGCCAGAGAGCCGACGGAAGCAGCCTGCCGAATCTGTGCATAGCAGATACTCGGACATCCCTACACCTCCCACCTCGGCCAGTCCAACCAGCAGCAGCTTCCATCCGTCCAATCCCTTCTCCAGGAACCAGCCTTCCTCTCCCCTCGCGTCACCTGCGGAGTCTCCCAGCGGCGCTCATTCACCCCCCGGCAACACTCAGAAGCCGCTCGGTCGCACCTCGTCGCACCGTCGGTACCCTCCAGTCACCTCAATCGGCCGCAGCGCCAGTCGTGCCAGTGCCAGTGCCAGTGTCGGTGCCTCTGGATCACAGCCCCAGCCCAGCGGTCGTCCTCACCATCGCAGCCGCAGCGTCGACTCGCCGCACGGCAGCACCCGGCCTGGAAACCTCAACGCTCGCTTTCCCGGCGATCTGTCTCACCGTCCACTCGAGATGATCAAGCAACACACCCGCACCGCCAACCGCAGCGGCGGCAGCCGTCACCGCAGGAACGTGTCTGATGTTGACACCATCGACGCCCTCGACACCATTGGCGGCATGTACCACCACGGCGGACCCTACGACCCTACCCTGGCCAGCCGCAATGTGAACGTCAAGTACCCTCCCGTCGACGCCGTCCACGAGGGCAACATGGAAGCCATCCGGGCGACACCTAGGGAGTACATCCAGGATTCCTTGGTCCGACACATGCCCCTGCAGGGTATTGCCACCATCCCCCCTGGCGAAACTGATATGAGCGGCAACGTCATGGACTTCGAGGAAGGCGCCGACCTTATGAGGGAGAGCGACGCCGGAGGCGGCCCCTACAAGCGCTGGGACGGTATTGTAAGTTGTTGATTGCCACTGTCGCGTATTTGTCAAAATATTCCTAACATCAGCCCCTAGAAATACCACCCAGATGACCTCAAAGGCAAGGGTGAGCCCTCCTACACCTACGACAAGGAAAAGGCAAAGGGCAAAGGCCTGCAGCGCGGCGAGTACGAGATGCAGTCCGGCGTCAACGGCGATGGCCTTCTCGGTCCTGCTCCTCTCCTCCGCAGCGTCAGCAACAGCGACAAGCGCTACACCACGTCCACCGCCGTCGTCGCCGACGAGTCGTCGGCCAGCGGCGTCCGCAGGAGCAACACGACCGGCAAGAAGCTCAGCGAAGGCCTGAAGAGGCGCTTCGGCAGTATCCGCAGGAAGCGGGACTCGACCTCGGTCGAGCAGACGTACTAATCACTGAGGGTTTTGCTCTCACCAAGTGTGTGGAAGCAATGTAATCTTTATCGTGTTCATAGAGGGCCATGGGTATATCGGCGTTTTCGGCAGGGTCTAGCTGGGCTTTAGAGTACTTTGATATCCATCTACTTATGCATACAGACAAAGCTGACAAAAAATTGGTCGTGAACGAAAGTGAGGCTAAATTGGCTCTAGTCTTGATCTTCTCAGAGGGACCAGATCTGGAGTTGTGGTAACCAATAAGAATCACAAGGTAGCCCTGAAAGGTGCAGACAAATGTGTAGGTCCTCAGTTATTTGAAACATCGTCAATTCGCTATACACCTTTTCCAGCTTTCAAGCTATGATATTGTCACGTCTCTATCGTGTGCCAACCTCTAAAAGTACGCCAGTCCGTTCCATCCCAGAAGCCCGTCCAGCTCCTCCCTCAGCTCCGCCACGCCGTCGTACCCGCCCTTGCCGGCAATCTCCGCCCTCTTGGCCGCCGCGAGCTCCGTCCAGCGGGCCAGCACGGCGCCGTCCACCACCACGCGGCCCGACGCCGTCTCGACGCCCACGGGGCGCGGCACATCGGGCACGCGGTGTGCCTTGGTGTTGAGCCCGCCGTGCGGCACGAGCGCCGGCGTGAGCTGGTTCGCGACGGACAGGAGGCGTCGGTACGCGGACTCGCCGAGGGGCGTGAGCGCCGCGAGCTGGCCGGACGGGGACGCGAGCAGGAGGACGTGCGGCCGCGAGTCGGAGGGCGCTATGTTGGCCGTGCGTGGCAGGAGAAGAGTCGACGTAGGCGTGTTTGGTGTGACTGAGAACGTGGTGCGGTGGAGCAGAAGGTGTCCTTGTAGTGATTTGTGGTCTGGAGGTGAATGTTAGCTAGTCCGGCATGAGGCAACAATACAGAAAAGGGGCACGTACGGTCTGGGTTGAACTCAAGAATGTGAATATCACCGTCCGCATCCGCCGCCACAATGGAGAGATCCTCGCCATCAGGCAAAAAGTCGGCGACAAGCAGAGGCAGCCTGCTGTTGCTCTTACCCAATACCTTGAAAGTGTACGGCTCCTCGGTGTAGCCGGCGAACCAGACGCCCTTGAAAGCGTCCGCCATCAGGCACAGGCCCGTACCTGGCAGCTCCCGGGCGCTGGCGACGTAGCAGCTCATGTCGAGGAAGGCAACCGGCAACAGCGTGCCGTCTTCCTTGAGACCTCTCACCATGCATTTCTGACCTTGCGCGACAAGCATGAGCCCCTGTGAGCCAATCTCCGATAATGCCGTAACGCCACCGCGGGGAATTTCTTCCTTGGCGATGAGCTTCAGGCGCTTGTTCGTTTCTGGACGGCCGGGCTCGGGGATGACAGTCACGATGTCGAAGACTTGGACTCGGCCGCGGGTAGGCAAGTCCTCTCCCTTTGAAAGGGCAGTACCCACCGCTAAGAGCATGCGGCGCTCCTTTGTCTCCTCGGACACTTCCAGTTGCAGCGTCTTCATTGACTCGATGGATTCGCAAGACTCCAACTCGAGGGTGTGAATGACTGTCCACGTCTGCGGACTGACCAACTTCAATACACCGCGCGGCATGGTCGGAGGGAAAGCCAGCGTTTCTCTAGCCCACTCCTTGTGATAGTCGTCATCCTTGGGAAGTTCAAAGGGCTCCATGGTTGTGCAGCCAACGATGTAGGCGCCCGTAGGCTGATGATAAGCAATCTTTTCCACGTCTGCATCCAATGGCACTTTCTTTACCGACAAACCAAGCTCCGTGAAGTTGGTGTCGGTCGGGAGCTGCGTTACACGCGCAATGCCCTCGGAGTCGGCATATATGAAACCTCTGTCGCACCCAGCAGTATGGAAGGTTGACATGCCTCGTACGCCAAGCCCCTGAAGGCCCACAACTCTGGGGATGCTCTTGCTAGATTTGAGAACGAAGCTAGGGGACGCGCCAGGTAGGAAGACGGTGCTGTAGCCACTGACATTGGCACATCTGCGTAGTGGTACAAATCTGGGCTGCTGCGAAGCGTCGTCATCAGCTGCTTCGGCGACGCTTTTCGCCAGTGCTGGGTTCGCCGACTTCTTGAACAGCAATGTAGCTGTGAGCGACGAGTCGCTGCCTTCTACCTGGTGTCGGTGGGGTTCGTAGAGTGTTAAATCGTCGGTGGAGTGACGAAGCTACCCAATGTCAGCATGCGTTCACGCCATCGTGTTGATTCTGGACGCACAATCAAGTAAGGGCTCTGGGAAACATTGTCTCCCAAGTCGGCAACCAAAATCTCCGTGAGGGCCTCGCGGGCGGCTCCCCTTCGAACTGTGTAGCTTGCAGAGAGGAAGGGGGGTACATAAGACAAATTCTCAGCCACGTAAACTGGCTTTGACAAATCTGGTAGGGAATAAATCTGCAACGAGTTAGCTAAAGCGAGGGCCATGAAACGGACGCACGTACATGTAAGGCTCCCATGGCGCTGAGAAGGAACATCATAATCTTCTCCTGGGTTTCGGTGCCCTTGTCGCCTTGCAACGGCTGGAACGCTCCTTTGGTGTCGGAGTAGAGACATCCAGCCAGCCATTTTGTTGACGTTAGATTTGGGTCCGTTTTTTCTATTTCTTCAAGTTCGTTGTTGCTGTCCATTTGAGCCACAAAAACGCTGCTGTCATCACGTACGAGCATCAGGTAAGGGTCTGTGATGCTGGCGCTGACCACCCTAGGCTCGGCGCCGGTCTCCTCGTCCAGCATAGGAAGAATCTGGACCAAGCCGAGATCTGCAATCATTAGTTATCACCATATTCGGCCATGGCAGGGTTACATACCTCCATCGTAACAGCGAACCTCCGATTTGAGGACCTGAATGACCCTCATTTGCTTGCCCATGGTTCCCGCCTCGACTGTAAAGCCAGCCGCTGGTTCGAACTCCGTCTCTTTCAACGTCTCAAAACCAGCATCGGTGAGAGCATATACGTCGGACGTCTCATACCCGTCGAGATCGACCTTGGCCACAATCATGAACCTGTCGTACTGCTGCGGCGTATCGTAGTCGCTGCTGACGGCGGCGGCGTTGGGCCCCAATGACTTCGATATAGGTTTCTTTACACACATTGTCCAGAACCCTCTAGCCTCGGGAAACTCAAAGCGACCGATGACCTTTGGCTGGATTTCACGATTGATGACGGCAACGGATCCTGCATTACCGCGGCCCACAGCACATGCAAGCTGCAATTCTGCAGTAACGCCTTTAGCCAATGTCGCCTCCTCGCTTTCGGGAAGGAAGACAGGCTCCCCGCAGGTGAAATCCCGGATAGGGGCGATGCTCAGTAGGGTATCGTGTATTCTGAATGTAATTTCGCCCTGCTTGCCGGTTCCATTCACGGCTTGCGCTGTTTTCACAGCGCCAGAATCGTCTCCATACAAATCATCATCTTCCTCGTCATCCTCGATTTCGAGATCGTCAACGTCGAGGCCAAGATCAGGGTCAAGGAGCTTCGGCTTCTTGCGCTTCTCTTGGCTCTGCTTTTTGGACCACCCGAGAACAACAGAATCGCCCGTTTCGCTACCTATGAAGAATGCATTCTTCCCTAGACGCGAGATGCAAGAAGCACGACTCTTCAGGACGTCACCTCCGCACTCCGGGGTGATGAGCTTGATGCTGAGGCCGGACACGGTTCGACCGTCAATCTTGAAAGTCACGATTCCAAGCCGGCCGTCGTTTAAGATGATCAATAGTTCGCCGGACTCGATGGAAAGCAGGTCAATCGTACAGCCCTCCAGTCGAAGCTCCAAGTCTGACTGGTCAGTCAAGCTGTAAGCAGTCATGTGCTTTGCCATTGCATTGACAGCCACGCCATTCGATTTTCCGGACTGGTCGATGTGAATGAGCTCGTTTTGACCGATCAGGAGCGCGCCTCCTACAGGCGCAGGGAGGGGCATCACTCTGGTGAGATCCTGTGGAAGTCCAGTAACCGATAGAATCGTGGTTGATGCTTTTTGTTGCAGATCCAGGGTGAAGACTTTGTACGATAATTGGTCCTTGACGCCTAGCGAGGCGGAGGGAGGTTGGGTAGACGACAAGATGCCAAAGGTTGGCTCTCGATACTCATGTAGGAACGCAAGATGCACAGGATGAAGCAGGCTAGGGTCTAGGAGCGGGAGACGTAGGACAAATGACGGTGTATATGCAGCTTCTACTTTGTCGCTATCTCCATTTGCGACAGCCGTGGAGGTTTTGGCTGGGCGAGGACCATCCAGATCTTCGTCCCAATCGTCCATCTCCAAATCTTCCTCAGCCTGTTTGAAAGGGAGGATTGCAAGATTCCTCGTGCCAAACTTGAATGCGGCGCATCGGCTTCCAGGGTCCGCCTCGAGGTAGTTGACATATTCACCAAATGCCATCTCCCACGGAGCTCCTTGAAGATCGTCCTTCTCGTAGTAGTGGATGGAGATAGTTTCGAGGATGTTTCGCTGGGGGTCCCACTCGGCAAGGCACATCTTGGCCGCCTTGTAGGCTAGCAACAGAGCCTCGCCGCCTGACGCTGTGTTCTTGGTCTTGAGCCTTGCGAGTCCAATCACCGTTCCTGCGAGAGGGATCTCCGCCACGAGAACCACCTTGGTATGAACTGAGCGGTCGGCGCGGACCAGCAGCGTCTCGCCGCCAAGGAAAGATGATTCGAGGCCATCGTCGTCCTTGATTCGGGGGTCGAAGCGCGCTTCTTGCTTCGTCGAAGACAGCGGGGCCTTGGACTGGGTATCAAGTTCGGCGGAGATTGTCTTTGTAGCAAAGATCTGTAGCAGGGAGCCCTTTGCGACAACGAGGTTGTTTGCCGTGGCGGAGGTAAGGGGAAGGCTCAGAGAATGGGTGACGGCTGAGGGAGCCGCGAGCTCGGTGTACGCCTGCATCGCCACAAGACCATTCTTACGCTGGGTCGCAGCGCCAATTCGAGCTGTGCAGCTCCAAAAAGTTGTTAGTCCTTGTAAGTGGTCGAGCTTTGCCTTGTAGCTGCTGGCGCAATTGGCCTTCGCGATCCAAGCAAAGATAACAATAGACAGCTCTTGCTATCGGCGAGCGGATCAATGCGAAGCCGGGCCGAAGGGCACGCGCTATCGGCACGCCTGCGACGACAAGCCACCCCACTAGCTCTGCGCCTTGAACATGACCCGAAACATGTCGGGGGCGTGAGTCCATCCTCCCGTCAAATTCATGCTTGGGATTGGAAACTCGATTTCCGCGTTGCGTCACCTCCCCATGTCTTGTTCTTGTCTCGCACTTCCACACATTCCAACAAACAAGCTGGCAGGTCATTCCCCCGCTAGCGCAACGCCATAACAACGAGCGATTGCAGCCTCCTTCATGCCGCTCGCCAACCTCTTCCTCGCATCCTAATATATCGGAGCTTCGATCACGCCCGTCTACCAACTGGTTTTCATCAACATCCGCCACCATGGCCGACGCAGGCCTCATCCAGACCAGCCTAATCTGGGTCGCGTATGCAGTAGCCGTAGGCCTATGCCTTGGCGCAGCCATCATCACCACCTTCACCTGGCAGGCCCCTCGGGAACGCTCCGCCATTGTCAGCATCGTTGCGACCCTCAGCCTTACAGCCCTCCTTGCGACTGTCCTCCTTCTTCCGGTCGACATTGCTCTGGTCTCGGCGACGACTTCAACTTCTCATGGCGCGAAGAAACACTGGGCGACCCCTGACCGCGTGGACCACATCCTGTTCACTCTCAAGGTTGTCTACTACAGCTTGTACAGCTTAGATGCCTTACTCTGCCTTCTGGTCATTCCATTTGCCTATTTTTGGTACGAGGAATATGACGAGGTCGAGTTTGAGGAGGATGGTCGCACATGGACGAGCCGCTTCTTGTCCGCTGTCAAATACACTCTCTTCTTTGTCGCTCTCGTTGTCGTACTTTTCCTGCTAGGTTTCTTCGTCCCTGCTGCAGGCGACGTTTCGAAAGGCCACTGGGATCTTGACTATTTCAAGAAGCTCGTTGCTCAGAATCACGGAGAGAAGGCACTTACCTTTGCGCTGGGTTTGCTCGTTACGATCGGCACCCTGCTCTATGTCGTCTACACCGGTGCCGGCCTGGCCCTCCTCCCCATCTCCTTCATCAAGTCCGCACCGTCCATTTCCGCGCCGCAGCTCTCCGAGACGACGGCATCGCAGCTGGAGCAGAACCGCGAACGTCAGCGCCAGTTGGAAATGCGCAACGAAGGTCGCCCTGAGGGCATATCTCGAAAGGACAGGCGAGAGCTGGACGCTCTGGTCAGAGAAGAGCAGACGCTCGTGCGTCGCGAGCGTTTGGCGGCTGAAGCACAAGGCGAGGGTAGGAGCCGCGTCTACCGCTTTTGGCTGAAGCTTTGCACAATCTTCCGACCGATCAAAATGCTTGGCGGTATCTTCCTGCTACTTCTCACCATTATTATCTGGGTCTCGATGCTCATCACCGGAATTGACAAGGCCAAGAACTCTATCTGTAAGCAACGATGTGGCTACATTCTGGGCCAGATCCACGTCTTCCAACCTATCAACTGGATTTTTGTCAAGGCGGCCAAAGTTTTCCCTATCGATTATGTCCTTATGGCCCTGCTGGTATTGCTCCTCTTCAGCAGTTCCATCACAGGTGTTGCCACGGTCGGGATCCGCTTCCTCTGGGTTCGCATCTTCCAAATTCGCAAGGGCCGCACGGCTCCTCAGGCGCTGCTCATCGCTACAGTTATGCTCGCCCTCATCATTCTGGCCATTAACTACGCTGTGGCCATCTTCGTGGCTCCTCAATACTCGATATACGGTACTCAGACATTCTGCACCAGCGCCCCTGATATTCCAGGCGACCAGCCCAACTGCACACACCACCCGGAACTGATCCTCCCTTGCACGGAGGCAGCGCGCTACGCACACGCAAAGGATGTCTGCACACCATCCGTGATGTCGACATTCCTCAACCGCATCACCATAACCTGGCCTTTCTTCGGCATCGTCACGTTCTGGGCGCAGTTCGCCTTCTTGGGCGTGTTCCTGATCGTTCTCGTGACTGCGATCATTCGTACTCCTCGTATCAACATGGCTGAGATTGACGAGGATGCAGAGGCAGACGAGGAGGAGAGCCTTCTTGCCTCCACGGGACGTCGCTTCGGCGCGACATGGCAGGACCTCAGGGGCAAGACCAGCTCGGGCAACAGTAATGGAAGAAATGGTGCAAGCTCTTCGCAAGCTTGAGTTTCGAATTCTTTTCTCCCTCCCTCTTTTTTTCTCTCTCTTTTTCAGGTTTATGGACATGGGTGGAATGGGCAGATTGCATTGGAAGGATAACGGCACAGGCATTACTTTGTTAGGAGTTGCAGCTTGAATCGGATGGTGCTATACCCGAGAGAACACACGCGTTGGACTGCTGTATCATGTAGTATGGATATCCCGTAATTCTCACATGCATAGTATTTCTCGAAGAGATTGCTTCCTGTTGAACCACTCTCCCAGTGTTCCCACCTCACGCGCCGAGGGCTACTTTGCCTTCCTTCTTCCTGCTCCGCGTAAGCTGCACGGCCCTGTGGCTTCGCTCGTCGAAGCCCGCCGCCGGGCCGACGTGCATCTCGCGCCAGCACCGCGTGCAGTACGGGTCGCCGTCGCAGCCGAGGCAGCGCAGCGTCGCGTCCTCGAGGCACACGGTGCACCAGCCGTCGGCATCGTCGTCGGTGTAGCCGGTCCGCGAGGTAAGCCGCTTGACGGGCTTACCAGAGGGCCGGGAGGTGGGTACGGAGGGCAGGTTGAGCGCGTCGTCGTCGTCGTCGTCGTCGTCGTCGCCCCCAGCGGTGGTCGGGGCGCGGAGGGCGGCCATGCGGGCGGTGATGTCGTCGATGTCGGCGCTGCCGGCGCGGGCACTGTTGGCAGCGGGCAGGTCGGCAAGGTGGGACGGCACTGAGGGTAGAGCTAGGTCTGCGCTGCTGTTCGTCTCATTTCCTTCGTCCTGGTCGTCGGACTTATGGCCGGGCTCCTCCAATTCCGCCTCATCCTGCAAGCGTTCAATCGTGTCTCTCACTTCCCGTGACATATGCTCTCCATCAGAATCATCCGAGTCGCCGCCGTCATCTCTTTCATCTCCACGGTGCCCCTTTACTTCGTCATCCTTGGGCACAGCTTGCGAGAGCTCTTCAAGCAAAGCCTTGACTTTGTCATCGTCGGGTTCTTGGGTGAAGGTGTCCTCGGGTCCAACGTCGCCGAGCAATTCTTCCAGGGTCTGGTCGTCCGTCTCAAACATGGCGTCTGCGTCATTCTCATTTTTGGCGTCAGGCCGTTCACTTAGTTGAGGACTTTTGACTTGATTTCCTGCGCTTTTGATCCCCGATGAGCCTACGCTTGGTATTGGCGATTTGTTGGCCGGCGGCGGCGGCGATGCCTCACTTTGGCCCCGTAATGACTTTAGGCGCGCAGCGAGCGCATCTTCCCGAGAGGGTGTCTTCGCTCGTTCTATGGTATCTACATCAACTCTGCGCATATCGATCAGTTCTAGCTCAAGTAGAATGGGTCTCTGCGTTACTTTGTTGGCGCTGCCCTCTCTGGTGAGGCGCTTGACCCGCGGAGCGCCTGTAGGCGATCCAGAAGGGACTTGTCTATCTCGTTGGGCATGTCTTATTCTATGCTTTGGCCTTGCTCAGGATAAAAGTTGCCCACAAGTATCTAGAACAATAGTTTGATGATGTGAGAGGTTAATGAGTGATCGTTATGTCTCATAGTCAGTTGGTCTTAAGCCAAGCTCCATGGCATGAGGTAGAGACCGGCAAGGTGGGGCAAGACGCATTGGCTTTCGTGTATCAGCAACCCGATAATGTCCATCAGTGGCAATTGATATGAAGATTGTTTATGAATCAAAATTCTACATGTCCCCGAAGTCGTTTATTCAAGACCGCTCCGTCCGTAGCCAGTCAAAGGTATCAAGTAAATCAAAATTAAAGTACTCGTTCAAGTCCGCCGAAAAGCCCATGTCCCAAGTCCCCACCTCGTCCATCAGTCCGGGTGCATCGGCAGACACGTTCAGCGCCACGTCCAAGACACGCTTGATTACCTGCTTCACACTGCTGCACAGATCGCCGTTGGGCGCCGTCGGTCCCACCCAGTCGAGGAAGCCAAAGAGCAGACTCAGCTGCTGAATGATGTTGGACCGCGTCACCGGAGGCGTCCCGGCCCGGGAACTGGAAGGGCTCAGCAGCTCGGTGCAGAGGACGCCGCCGGCCGGCGCCGCGTAACACATGACGAGCCATTCAAAGTCGCCCACCCTGCCGTCTAGTCGGTCCTGGTGTGTCCAGAAAGCAAGCGTCAAGGTGACCATCTCCAGGCTCAGCACCAACAACTGCGAGCTGACAGTGTTCGTCTCCTTGCTCACAAGTCTTTCGATGAAAAACAAGTTCTGAAGGTGCTCGAGCCGCACCAGTAACCTTGTGAACAGTGTGCTTCCGTTGACAGCGGGGCTCTTGATGTCGCCTTCCTGTAGAACCAGCACCGAGGGAAAGCTGGCCACTGTGCGCATTTCACGCTCCAGCAGGTTTCTGTATTCACAGTCAGTATACAAGTCACAGTTGGAACAAGGAGAGTGCCCTACAACAGGATTGGTTGATGCGATACACTTGAGTCAGGCAAGGCGACTTCGAGAATGGCGTCTCTGATGAATGCCAGCATGGCACGAGCACGCACAATTGTGACCGGATATAACTGGCCATCAATGTTCCAGCCGTGCTCGTCAATTCTTAGTTCCGCATCCGAGGCACCAGAGCAGTCTCTGTTGAGGAGTATCTCATCACTGATGTCAAGGGGGAGCGCCGCGCTCATATAGTTGCGGCTTAGTAGAGGAGGTCTTCCATTAAACGCAGCGACCAGCTTGTCATTAATGAATATCCCTGTGAAGATTCGACGTTTGATTTGAGTTGATATGGAGCGGTCTGATGGAGATGGCTTAGGGGTTTCATGAAACCCCAAGAAAGTAGTAAAGGACACGACTTCTGAATGCAGTTTCCAAAAATCCCAACCTGCGTATCAATCAGTTTTGAATTCCCGGTATCTGCTCAGTAACGGCACTTACTCGCATCTCCAGACACCATGGATTGGAGTAGGCTGTGCTTGTAAAGCAGGTACACAAGTAAGGAGTTGCGATTGCCGGAAGCGCGACACATTTCTGCACACTTCCAGGCATTTTCCTTGTATTTGACCAGGAGTTTCCTCTTTCCAAAGCTGAGCAGACTTTTGTGTGCCTCCGTTACAGCATGGCCAACCAAGGTCATAGAGCCGCTGGCCCATGCCGCAAAGAGGATTCCCAAAGCCTCCCATCGAAGGTTGGGCCCGGCAAAGGCTTGAAACCAGTCATTTGGGTCTGCATGGCTCTCGGCTAGCGGAACAGCAGTGTTTGCGCACATAGCCTTGGCCATGTCTTTCAGAAGACCTTGGGCAGGTCTGCCATTTAGATGGGTTCCCCACGTATCCCACAATGAGTCGACGAGGCGGTGCGCTGCGAGCTGCGACCAGGTGTGGTGCAGGCACATGTCCTGTGTCATTATCATGCTACATTGTTCCTTGCTTGGAACATCCCGAAGAATCTCCAAGGCTTGTTCCAGAGGTGTATGGTCTGCCGGGGGGTGCCCCAAGGGCATCTCCAGAACAAGCTGAGACACGACCTCATCTAGGACGGCCGCGTGCTCACCGTTGGCGACTTCCGGACTTTGAAGCATCGACAGGCTGTTCTGCGTCTCCCTGAACACAGCCGAGAAGCTGGTGGCACCAAGAAACCCTGCGTGCCCGTCGGCCCTTGAAAGCGGGAGAGCCTCGGTAGGCCTCGCGGGAGGGCCTTCCCTCGCGATATTGACTGGGCTATGACGCGCCGAACCGCCCCTGGACGACTGCGCCGGCGACAAGGGCGTGTCAGGCCGTGCCGGTCCTTGGACGACGTACGTGCACCTCTCGCGGATCCCGGCGCGCATACATCTAGCGCATATGGGGAATTTGTGGTCGCAAGCTACCTTGCGTTGACGACATGGTTCGCAAGCTTGTGGACGTCCGTTCCGCCGGCGCACGGGACGCAGGCCGGAAGGGCTTGCACCATCCATGGATTGTCCGCTGTCGGGGAATGGCCGTGGTTTATCGATGCCTTATTTCAATTCCGTCTTCAAAACATATGCGCCGCCGCCGCCGCCCCTTGAAGGTCTCACGCAATCAGCACGTTTTCTGGGGCGGGCCAATGGCCAGTCGTTGACACAATGTGTGAGCAATGCGAGAACGTGTTTTATTGTTTTAGGATGAATGCGCTTTCAAATCCGCCCCTCCGAAAGGTCCATCACCAATCACGGATAGTTTCTCTTAGGTAGCGCATCTTCAATCCTGCAATTTGCAACACAAGATGAGTATTCCTCCTGGCGAGAACGACTCCAAATGACTGTTGAAATTTCACAAGTAAACATGAGTAGGGAACAGCACAACATTCTTAACACTTGTCCCCGCTGCCAAGGAAATGATTTCCTACTGCCCGCCAACAGAACTGTGTGGCACTAGAATAGCTAACCTAAACCCAGCCGTATATACAACTAGATGATGGTCGGAAATACTCTCAGACAGAGAACGCATCTAAATCCCGCAGGAAGTCTACATCAGGCAGTGGCATTGAATAGAATAGATAATGCAATTTATCTCACAATGTTTGGTTAGAATCTGCGTGCTGGATTGTGATTCACGTCCAACGTTGTCAAGTCGACATGCGACTCAGTGCTTCTTCTGACAGACCACCAATTCCAGGACTGAGAAGTCACAGTGGCCGATTAGTGTATACACTTTTTAATGCTTCAAGGAGCAGGTTCGGTGCATACTAGATTAGAATATTATCGCTTCACCTATGTTATTCAGCAACTACGTTAACAGGTTCTACATCGCTACCATCTTTGGCAAATCAACCTTATGGCTACTAACATCATGGTATGAAGATCCTGTGGCCGTGTTTCCAGCTACAGATTAGCCCAGCTGGCCCGTGATCTAGCAATCACGGCTCTAGTCTAGAGAATGAACTACTGTACTGCCGCTGTGGCGACGCCTGCTGTGCCGCAACTCATACTGCAATTGCTTGTGTTAGGGTCATGTGGGTTAGGATCCCTGTAGGATTGCCGCGCCTAAGCCTCAGAGGCTACACTAATCTTCAAGTCGGTTTGTCATCTTGGCCATCTTAGTGAAGATTCGTGGCGAAGATTCGCCTATGGATAGTTGTAAACCTATTGTAGTGGCAAAGGAATTGCAAACGCGTCGTTCCCAAGGCAAGGACAAACTCAACTCTGTGGAACATGCCAGTATTCACAAATGTTTTGGTCAACCCGTTCCACGAAACTCGGTAATGCAGTGTTTGTGCCAGCATCAAATCCTTCTCCGGTCAATCTCAATCACACATGGTATGCAATATAGGCAGGTGGTCAGATTTGCGGGCCGTCGCCCGGTTACAGTAGAGAAATCCAGTTGCGCAGCATTGGGAGCTTATCCAGATGCACTTGGAATCGGCAAACGGTAGGTGAAGCTTTGTTGCAGTACAGTACACAGCCTCTCGCTACCGGAAGACGGATGGGTGGGTCTCTGTTGCACGCACAGTTCGTTGCCCTTCGGAAGATATTCGTCATCCCGTCATGGACAGATTGAAAGTTGCCTCAATCCAAGGAAGACTTAGGCCCCCACAAATATTTTAAGCATGATTCTATGCCTCGATCCTGTATGCCTCGGATCGCCTGGGACTCTCACCTATCCTACTCGCGACTGTTTGTGATGATGTAAGGTTGCTGGGCAAAGAGGTGATGATGTTCAGACTCTAGGATGGGATCCCTGCCACAGCCACTACGGGAACAAAGGTCCCGAGCTCCAGAAACCTGTCAGCACCAACTCGCTCATGTGCCAATCTTTTGTTCCGCAACAAACGGAAGACGGTAAGCTTGTACGCATTAGGCTTCGTTGTGGGTCTTGGCTCCAGGGCGATGCCCCGACGTCACTAAACAGGCGCCTCCCCTTCTTCCTCTTTGAGGCCACAGTATGGGACCCTTGATGACGGCCGATGACATTGACGACACCAGAGCGCCATTCTGGTACCTTACCGTACCCTCCGTCCAGCGCCGCCCGGTTCCAGAAGGGGTGTGTGGGTGCACTGAACGTAGCCAAGAACCGTCGGCCAGTGGAGCCATAACTTGGCGTCACAGGAACACCCTAACACCGGAGATGCTGCACCCTACGAGCTAAGCCTCGTTTCGGGGTATTTGCTTCGATCTCCAGGGACGGAGGGTTCGGGTCAACTTTGGGCATCGTTATGTTGCTGCGTTGTCAGCACGAAATACGAGAGGCCAACTCACGACGCCATGTATTCATGTCTGGAACAGGCACTAGTCCGAAGCTGGGCATGAGGAAATTACGGCCAAAGCGCACAGAGAGGGACAGGAATAATTAATTTAGAGGTGAGAAAGAAATGGGAAGAAAGGAAAGGGAATCAGAAGAGTAAAAGACTCAGCCGCAGATGCGAATCGACGGCGAAGACTGAGCGGCTCACTGAGCCATGCCCCATTGGGACACGACCAATCGCAGCCCGTCGCCACCCTCACAAACGAGTGATTTGGGCCAGTCATGACGGCCCGTGCAGGGCGTAATGAAATCATGAGTGGAGAGCCGATCGCTTCAGTAAGGCAGGCTTTCCTTCGGGGTCCCTTACCTCATGGCCCAGGATGCGAGGCGTTTGCCGCGTGATATTAAAGTGATGGAGTGGCCCCTCCTGCCTAATAAATTAACTGTTCCTAGTAATTTTTGGCACGACAACAATCAGCCTTGTGAAAGCCTTGCTGCCCATACCTTACCTTACCTTACCTTACCTTACCTTACCTCTACACCATTTACACATACATCTGTGCCATACAGTACAGTACAGTACAGTACACAGCACACCGAAACAATCACATTGCGCTACCGTACATCGTCACAATACTCTAGACACGACCCGGCGTAGCACCTCTTTCAGGGTACGGGCCACTTCTTTGATTCACTGTGCATGCAACTCGCTGGCCTGCCACGCACCACTAACTCGTCGACCAGGATTCTCCAGCCTCCGCCACGCGCTACGACCCTTGGCGGACTCTTTATCTCCCCTCCGTTTGCGTCTGCAGCAATTCTTATTCTTGTTCTCCACATCCACACTTCTTCTACTGCGTCGCACAGCAGTTAAAAGGTCGACAAATCGTCTTCCTTTCCTAAACGGGCCTGCATACTACACATCTTACACAACTATCCATCATGAGATTATCGACAACTGTTCTCTTCCTCTCCGCCCTCACATCTACCGCTGCCAACGCCATCGAAGGCGCTGACAATGTCGTGAGGGCCGAGATCCTACCTGGCTCCGACGAGCACGATTTGTACAAGCGCAGAGGAGGTGGTGGCGGCGGTGGTCGTGGAGGAGGAGGTGGTAGCAGTGGTGGCGGCAGTCGAGGCGGCAGCGGTGGTAGCAGAGGTGGTAGTGGTAGTTCACGGTATGTTTTACTTCCTTCTCCTCTATCCTGCTTTGTGACTAACATAGTTGCTTTTTGCGCAAATGTAGACCTGCAAACACCCAGCCAAGCAGCAATCGTGGCGGCACTTCTCCCGGAGGCAGCGGCACTCGACCTGCTTTCGGTGGCGGGCGATACTATGGAGGCGGTGCTCCCGTCCCTTATCCAGCGGGCCGTAGGACCAGAGGTGGATATTCGCCTTTGCTGCTCGGCGCCGGCATCGGCGCTCTCGCCTTCTGGCCCGGCGTCTGGCTCTACGGCGCATACATGTATGACTACGATGACACCTTCAGGTACCACAACGTCACTACCGACCAGGATGAGACTCGCTACGTCAAGTGTGCTTGTGATCCTTACTCGCCTTGCGGCTGCGACGAGGAAGTCGACGAACTAAATCAGGAATATCTTCGCGAGCTTGTCGGCAACGGCAGCTATGCGGCACTCGACAAGGACATCGTTGACGTTGCCCGCGTTGATGGCAGGATGACCTTGCTCATCAACGGAACCCTGGAGAACGGCACCACTGCCGATGGTCCTGCGGAGGCTGATGGGAGCAATGACGACGGAGACTCGCCTGCCGTCGGCTTGAGGACTTACGCTGAAACTCTAGGCCTTTGGCCAGTCATGGGCGCTGCTGTTGTCGCTGCCGTCTTCATGACTTAAGCATTTGAAAGCGCCGCCTTTCTTTTGCTTTCGCGATGTTCGACTATCGCCCTTTTCAATCCTCTACCATTATATTTGCACGCATGCTTAAGCGCGCTCGTTTACGCCTTGATACCAACGTCTTTCTAGACCCTCGATGAATCAAAACCGGCGTTGTTTGTACTGCATTTTCACTGTATATTAACTTGGGCGGTTATTTGGTCATGACGTGGAGCTCTTCATCAATGGAGCGTCATTCCACCAGGTTCTTACGAGCAGACGGTTCACACAGTACCGATTAGGGAAGAATGATGATTATTAGACTAATTTTATTCTCTCAGCTTTGAGACTTGTTTTGTGCCATGCCGCCGTCACTAGAAGACAATGTGAAATGCCACGGTCACGTACATCATGGTCAATCGCCCTGGCTTGGGCATTGAATGTGCGCTCTTCAATGTTGCCCAAACAACACCTAGTAGCTATATGAAGTTCATGTGATTCACCATCTGTCCTTACCAACTGCACAGCAGGAGAATTCACATTGCAGTAAAAGTTCGTGCGCTCGAAATCTCAACATCACCAACTCTGTACTCGCCGAACATTTGGTCCTCGGCAATGATCGCTTTACTGGAACAGAATTTTGCTGGTCCTCGTCTTAGGCTGATCGTTCCGTATGCCCGTTCTACGCGGCGGCCAGACACTCCGAAAAGTGTCCGGTCGACGACTGCTACAAGGAGCTGCATGTTGCAAGCAACCACGTAACCCACTGTACGCCTTAGACTGGCGCCGAAGACTTCCTTCACTTTGAAACCAATCCACCGCTGACACATTTGGGTGACTGCCAAGTTTGACCCTTATCGGCACGATCGACGATTGACGATTTCCAAGTGCACGATCATGGTGACTTGCAGTCCTGGTGTCCCTCTCAATATTTCAAAGGTGGACCTGTAAGCCAGCTTGTTTGCGGTCGCAAATGAATGTGTGCCAACGCATCTACTTCTGCTTTTGGGGGCCCTTTCCTTTGTAAGACTGTTTGGCATGTTTCTACCAAATATCCTAGCTTAACTCCAAGGCCCATTCCTTACAGTGACTAAGGTGCAGAGCTGTCATTACATGTTAAAAATCAGTGCTAGGAAACCGTGCTTCTTACCGGATGGACATGAAATATCCCAAGTGGCAAGTTTCACAACAATCCATATTGCAGACACTACCCTAGATGCCTCGAGTACTGGCATGGTTCCCCTTTCTCCCAAATCCACAACACGAACCAACTGTGATTCTAGAGGAGTTTTGTCTACAGGTTTCAATTTCGCGTAACTTTCTGGTGACCTCACGACGACACTGATTTCCTGTAATTATGATTTTGCACCCGGCCCACCATCCGACATGCTCTGTTGCGCATGATCGGTGTCACCACGATTACTCTATACTTACAGAGCCCCTTGCCCATTTGCATTCGAACGTAGCATAAAGGTATCTGACGAGATTTCTGCCTCTCGAAGTAGTTGTTGACAGCCCTTGCAGCTGGCACGGCGCCATGACTCCAAATAAAAGCAGCTGTTCACTTCGAGTGTGACTGTTAGTTCTTACATCACATCACATCTTACCACAATACAAGTATCCTTATTGAAAAGGCCTAATAAGAAAGCACAACTATGCGCCGGAAGGGACCACGCTGAAAACCATACGGAAGTTTGTCTCCGCTGGCTCAAATCTATGATCTTTTATGATCTCGTTCATTCATGTCTATTGTCGGGCTTCAGGACAATAGCTGGAGCAGTAGCACCTCATTTGAGGCCGCTCCACCACAGCCAGCCCCCACACTTTAATGTTCGGTGTCACAGTAGGCTGACTCAGCATCCCAGACACGTACGTGATCCCTGTTTCTCCAAGGCATCTGTTTCCTAACCGTGAATTTAGTTTGCGCAAACCCAACTTATTGGACACGACGTATCGAGACTCGCCCCCCGCATATCCTGAGCGCGTTACGACCGAACGGGCGAGAAGGATAAAGACATGGTGTAGAGCCCGCAAATACTTGCCAGGCCAGGTCCTAGGAGGAGTTGAGGGGAACAGTACAACAACCAAAATGGCCGACGCCGAGAACGAGTTCGCGTCCTTTGACGAGAACGACTGGAAAGCCCAGGATGCCGCCGACGAAAAAGAAATCGCGAAACTACTCGAACAGAGCCAAGAGGGCGGAAACGGCGGCCTCAAGCTTGACGACACACCTTTCGATCAGACGAACAAGGCCGACGATGCCCAGGACTTTGAGGACATCAGCGACGATGACCTGCCTGAAGAGGAAGAGCCAAACGTCGGCACCTCGATGGAGATGCCAGGCCTGACTGACGATGGTGGCACGAGTAACGACGCAGACGACTTATTCGGAGACAACCCTTCCTCACCCATGGACCCGGTCCCCGATCCCTCCTCCCCGGCCCCCCATGTTCGCGATACCGACGCGGATGCTGCAGACGACTCGCATCCCAGTGCATCAGCGAACAACTTTCTTGGGTTGGACTTCGACCCAGGCATCAATTTCGACCCAGAACCACATTCTCACGGCTCCGCCAACCAAGACCCAGACATCCCCGCCCCAGCTGAGACTGTCGAGGATCTTGTCAAAGCCACCTGGCCAGCCTTCAAGAAGGGTCAGATACTCACTTGGAGCGAGCTTCTTCCTCTGAAAAAAGCCATATGGAAGGAGAAAAAGCCGCTGAAGAAGCCAAAACATCTTGTCACAAGTAAACTCACCTTGGAACTTGCGCCCGATCAAGAGAAACAATTCCGAATCCCCGGACCAGCGGTTTCAAGTACCAAACAGCGAATACATGAGGGCCTCGCCAAGGGAATAATACATTGCGGTGAAGTGGACCGGGATGATGGCGACAACGCGGAGCAGTTTGACATCGATCAAGATTCCGACTCGGAAACTATTGTAGGATTTACTTTACGCGATATTGAACTGGCTTGTGAGGATTGGGGCACGTACGTTGATACTGTCGAACATGACTTTCAATCACGTCAACAGGCCGAAAAGGAGAAGCTTACGAAGAAACGTGATCTCGACGAGGTGGATGACGACTGGGACGCCGAGTTTCTCATGGATATTGCCAATGACGCCCAGCCAAGACCAAAGAAGCGCAGGGCCATTAAGCTCGGTCTTCCAGAAATACCTCGATATGCGGCGCCTTCGTTTGACAATTTCGAAGAAGCAACCCGACGAGGAGCTAAACGCGTTCATCTGGACATTAGCGACCCTCACCTCCTTATCGAGACACAGGACCTTGGTCGCAACACCAAGCGACAACGCACCGAGGCGAGCGGGAAGCGTATGGCCGATGGAACAATGGGCCGTAATGTCGCCCAGCGCTTCAACCTTTCCAACGACGAGGCATACGAGCTTCTCAAAGAAAATCACCAGAGCAAGGTGCGAGCAACGCTGGGCAACATATCAGTGGAACACGGAATGCCCGCTATCAAGCTTTCATGGCCATACTACAAGGTCAAGCTCGGTGGCACAACTGATGAATACCATCGTCCGCGCTTCCGGTACAAGAAGTTCGCAGGACATGTCATCAAGTTTGAAAAGCCGGCTCATCACAAACGGAAGCTCAAGAAGGGAAAAGCACACGAAGTGTTCCTTTCGTCTAAAGATTTGAGCATGAGCGACAATTCTACCGCGGTGCTCTTCGAATACTGCGAACCCAGGCCAAGGGTGCTGAACAACTTCGCCATGGGCAACAAGCTGATCAACTATTACCGCCGCAAAGACAACAGCGAGGATGATCAGCTCCCGAAACAAGATCTTGGAGAATACCGGATGTTGTTACCTGAAGATCGGTCTCCTTTCTCGTTATTTGGTACCGTTGATCCTGGGGAGACCGTGCCAACCTTGCATAATGAGATGTATCGTGCGCCAGTCTTCAAGCATAACCCCAGAAATACCGACTTCCTTGTCATTCGCAGTACAACCGGAGTGGAAGGTTCCCGCTGGTTCATTCACAAGATTGACCACATGCACGTGGTTGGCCAGACCTTCCCGTCTGTGGACGTACCTGGCCCCCATAGCAGAAAGGTTACGAATGCTTCAAAGAACCGTATGAAGATGCTAGCCTTCCGCATGATTAGGCACAGCCCCACGGACAACTGTCAGCTATCCGACATCACAAAGCACATCGCAGACTCAACCGACACCCAGAACCGGCAGAAATTGAAAGAATTCCTCCAGTACGATAGGGACAGTAATGAAAAGGGAATGTGGCGCCTCAAGCCTGGCGAGGTTCTCCCTGACGAGAATGCTATTCGATCCATGATAAGACCGGAGGAAGTCAGCTTACTCGACGCCATGCAACTTGGTATCAAGGAGCTGGAAGACGCTGGTTACGATCCTAGAAACGCAAATTTTGACGAGGATGCGAATGTCCCCGATGCCGATGGTGAGGATGAGGACATGGATGATGAGGGAAGCAAAGTGGTGAAAGGGAGCAAGAAGGCTGCCGAGAAGCAAGAAGAAACACTGGCCGACAAGATGGCGCCTTGGAAAACGACGAAAGCATTCATCGACGCTTGCGCGCAGAAAGCCATGCTTCAGCTCCACGGCGAGGGCGATCCCACTGGGCATGGCTTGGGTTTCAGCTTTATCCGAACCTCCATGAAGGGAGGATATATCGAAGCAGTCCAAGGGCCGCTCGCCACGTCAGCCGACGCCATGGAGCGTGAAAAGCGAGCCAATGGCGGTCACGCATACAATGTCAAGAAACAACAAGCTATGTACGAGGAAGGCATTCGCGAAATCTGGGAAAAGCAAAAGGCCACACTGTCGGATGCACAAGAGCACGATGACAAGGATGTGGCGGTCACAGAGGATGAGGATGATCGATTTAACGTGCAATCAGTAGCCACGCCCGCGCAATTCGACGAAGGGGCCAGTCAAATTAGCGGTTTGACATCGTCCAGTCGTCACCCCAAACGCGCGATCCGGATCTGCCGAGAAATTCGATTAGCGGACGGAACCACGCAAACCCGAGTCGAAGTCGTTCATGACCCCGTCGTGATCTCGCAGTATATGAAACGTCGGACAGAGGCCGACCTGGAGCTTAGGGAGTACGTCACCTACATTTCATTGCATCCTCAAGGGACCAAACGACCACCCCTTAGCTGGCGGATGCTACCCCTCCCCGTCCGAGCACTGCACACATGGGCATACTATGCCGAAATATTCAAGACGCCCCAGCCCAATTCCCATGGCCCGGGGCATCCTGGATCAGGCAGAGATGTGATTGGCCTTGAGTTGAGGGCACCTGCTTACGTCTATTTCTCTACAGCATCTACAGCGCTCGGCCTACGGGCAATGCCGACCACGACCGTCTTGCGAACATTAGGTAAGTGTTATGCCATGCCGAGCTCCGATAAGGCGTGCTAACGTGATTTTTAGAATCAAGAAGGAGCTCGAAAGATTGGAGAAGAATAAGGCTCGGCGACAAGCTCGAGAACAACAAAAGGAGCTGCACCAAAAAGCTAGCACAGGCGATGCCGGATCTCCTAAACCCAGTGGAGCTGATAAGGTCCTCACTGGAACGACACGCAAATGCGCTAACTGCGGCCAAGTTGGACATATCAAGACCAATAAGAAGTATGACACCCCCAGTTTCCCCGCCCCCATCGTCTCCTTTTGATTGGTGGTGTGCCTTTGATGAGATTGGCGGCGGCTCCCGGAAGAAGGGCAAACAAGGGCGGACTGCAAGCAAACTCAAGAAGAGTATGGAAGTTCACGAACGGAACATGCGACGACTCGAAAAGGAGCGGATCCATCGAGAAGGCGTGGCGAGTCGACGACGAGCACGAGAGACGAAGAGAGACAAAGAGAAGCAAGAGAAAATGGAGGCCCGACGGCGACAGCGAGACCAGAAAGCAGAGCAAAACTCTGCCAAAGCACGACTGCAAGAAGCAGCACGAGATGAGCAGGAACGAAGGCTACGGTCAGCGGTTTGACGTTCCGGTACGAAAGCGACGACGAATGCCACGAAACGAAACGTGCACTCGAAGTTTTCGGCATGGAGATTAGAAGGGGCACACCACCATCACATACCATGGATTGCTTTCTTTTGTTTTGCACATTCAGATGCATACTTGAAAAGTTTATGCTAACAACACTTTCTTAAGGTTGTGTCCCCTGCTTAATGGTACGATGAAAGCGGACAACGGCGCAGCTGAACATGGTGGCTTCGGTAACTACAACGCGCCAATGGCGGGTGCTGCCGGTTCCCCTAGTTAACGAGGTGACTCTGGGTTCAGCAGAGGGATGGAGATGAGGAGAGACAGAGAAAGAGAAAGGGGTTAGGACAGAAGAAAGGCCCAAAAAATGTCTGCCGCATCAGCTGATGACTTGAGCGAATGGTTCAGTCGACTTTATTTTCGTCAGATCGGGCTACGGACGGACGTTCCAAGCATGACCCGACTGTGTAATAGAATGCGAGGTGGAGGGTGAGAAGAAAAGCGAATCGAACAATCTAGGGATTTTTGGGCATCGGAGTTCCGGCAAAGGAGTCAACGAATCTTGGGAGCCGTATTTGGCAGGCGGTTAACTGACAAAAGGACTGGCAAAAGGGAAGACGGCATGGCATCTTTTGAGACCCTGGTCACCATAACTCGAGACTGAGAATAGGAACAAGCGAACATGCACTATTGCTCATAATCAACTGATTCCTTGGCGGCTAATCGTTGTAGACATTGTAGAAGGGAGACACTTGGAGGTCCAGCCTTGGAGGCCGGCTTTGAATGTCGGTTGAGGGGATTCCCGACAAAGTGCAGCCGCCTACGACGCTGATCTGTTCTTAGAATGAATGCCAATGTGCAACGTGGAATAGTGTTGTGAGGAAGTGGTTGTGTTGTGTCGTGTCCGAGTGAAAGTTTGAAATAGCAGGCAGTACAGAACGGTTATGTCACCCTACGCCGTCCAGGCCCTCGGATCGGATTGGTTGCCCGAATGGATGGGCACGTTGGCAGACTGGCGGTGCAGACGATGCAACGGGCCGCAGAAACAAGGTGGGGAGGCACATGGGCAGAAAGCAGGGGGAATGCAAAGCAACTGCAGCCATGAGGGTGGTGGGTAGATCGGCTCGGATGGATCAGACTCCGGCGTCCGGAACCCGTATAAGCGACAAGAAGGAACTCACGGTGCTGTTTATCACCGGAAATAGTACAGATATGGCCTCGTGCCTATGAGGGGATTCGCGTAATGCATGAGTTGAGTGAATACTTGAGATTTATTTCAAGCTCGATGAAAGCCACCACTAGACTCTGCCTTGGAGTGTGGGAGCTAAGCAGACGAGGGCTTCCAATTACACGAAAAAGACCGACACTTCACAAGTGAGTGGGAGACAAGGTAGTCCGAACAAGTGCGACGGCGATTGTCGATGAGCCGGACCTTGCAGCTCTGGTTCGGAGCCGTTCCTAAAAATAGCTAAAAATAGAGAGACAAGAACCAAGCCCCTCCGATAATGCAGGGCAGGGATCAGGGGATCATCAGCGTAGAGGTAGAGGGGGGCGCGACCAATAGGAGGGCAGGGAGCGAGTGAAAATGGGATGACCAAGGGCCATGGACGGACAGGGAAGGGCGCTGCAGCCTCTTTCGTCCCAACATGCTGCTGCTTTTTGGGAACATTCCTCGAGTGCGAGAAAATGCATATTGCTCGTCCCGCCGGTTCCATTGGTCGGTAGACGCACTTGGGCGCTTAAGACGGGCAGGGCACCGGTGCGGCTGCTGACCGAGAGGCTGAGGTGAAGAGGACGAGCGCAAGATGGTGGTCGAACCGGCCGATGCATGACCCAACCGAGTTGCATTGACCGCAGAGAATATGCTCTTCTGCCTCGAGGTTGATATTCTTGGTGTCGGGCAAGCCGAGTTGAGCAACGCCGATCACAAACGTGCAGTCGCCCTTGTCTTCCCTCTTCCTCCATGAACCGTTGCCAACAGGACGCCGGGGGGGGGAAGGCCTTCGTGTTGGTTCATGGTTACGTACGGCTACCGATATGGAAGCCGAGAATATAGGTGAAGCAGATAGTAGCCAAGGTGTGATATCGAAGTGCCGAAGCGAGCGTGGCCCCCAAATCTCGATGCATCTGCGCTCTCGTATCCCAGGCTGGAAATGGTCCAGCATACAGCTACGTGCCACGAGCGCGGCTACGGCGGGAGGCGCCGAGTAGTTTGCAGCCGCAGCCGTGTGTATGCATGAGCGAAGTGCGGAAGCCAAAAAGAGTCGAGTTGACAAGTAAACGAGCTCACACGTTGTCTTGGCGACACCACGAGGCGTGGGCGTGGCGTCGAGTGGATATCGGTGCGGCTCCGTACAGCTCGTTTCATGTTCCAAGAGGGGAGGAGGAAGGGGGGGGGCAAAGAGCCAGATGCAGCCGTGAAACAGGAAAACGACAAAAGGGGCGAGCTTCACGCGGCTGACGGGGAGAGCGCATCTCCAAAACCATGAGACGTCTTCGAAGTGAAACTGGGGTTTAGTTTTGCTGCACGCTCTGGGGGAGGGGGGTTGAC
>PXOD01000724.1:0-16389 GCA_003012165.1 Paramyrothecium roridum
GTGTACACAGTCCGAGACTTTTAGATCTGGAAGGCCGGTAGGTGGGCGGATTCTGAGCTCGGCAGGAGGGCGGGCTTAGAACGGGGTGGAGACGCGATGACGTTTCCGCTGGATGAAACGGGGCTCAGGCGCTAGACTGGCGGCGAAGGAGGGCTGTGTCTCATGCTGTCGCTCGAACGGGCAGGGAAAGTAGTTGGAAAGGGTGAAGACCAAATGTACGGAGCGGGTGGCCGGGGCGTTCAAAGGGTCTGAGTTATGACTGAGCTGTTTTTTGTTTCTTTGTTCCCTTTGAGTGGCGGAGGATCGCAAGTTTTTTTTTTTTTTTTGGAGGTGCCGGTCGGACAGGGCAGCACGGCATGGGATGTGCTGTGCATTACGGTTATGCATGGCGACCCTGGCCAGAAGACCAGAACCGGACCGCATGCTGGAAGCTTTGGTGCACGGCAGCCGGAGAGCTGGATGCCCGCAGGTGACGTGGGTATGGCGAAGTGGTGGTTCTGGATGTCTCCCAGCTGACAGGGGGGTGTGGGAGTGGGAAGTGGGAAACGGAGGAGGATGGAAGGGGATCGCCGGGTCGTGTTCGGCGGGCCCAGTAGGTGAGGTACGGTCAGGTAGGTACGGTAGACAGGTACGCGGCCGCGTGGCACTGTGCCACTGTTACAGGCTACAACCACCTTATTATGAAGTACCTACCTAAGGTACTCTGTTGCTATACCTGACGAATTACATTACCTCATCCTACCTACTGCGGCGTACTGGTACCGGTACCGTGCCGAGTTTGACTGACTACAGTAGTCAGAGCACACGGTAATCGGTGCACTTCGGTTGGGAAAGACGTTGCTATTTCGGCTGTGCCTCTCCGGAGCCAAGAATAACCACAAGGGGGGAAAACGCACCACTTTGAGGGGACCCGAAGCGGTCGTGTGGCCGGGTCATCCCAGCTTACGAACTGATCGTCGATGCACATCCCATCGTATCCGGCGCCGGCGCCAGGACGGAAGGGAAAAAAAAGAGAGAGAAAGGAAAAAGTTGGCTAGGTGACGCGTGCTAATTCGAGAACAAGGTTGGGGCCACCGGCGAGTTTGGTAAAGCCGTGCTACTGTAAGGAAGGGGAAAAAAGAGGCATGGCTGGGCGATGGACTTTTTTTTTTCTTTTTTTTTCTTTTTCCAGACGAACTGCAAGGGGAAACATGTTCCCATGTCCTTTCTTCACAGTGCCCGCCAGCCACAGCTAAGGGCCCATCCGAAATTTGATGTACAATACTGTACATAAGGATTGCATTACAGTACCTGGAGCCGGTGTTTGCGAGCAGTCCCTCGTCTTGGTTCATAATAATTGTGTTTTCATGCCACCCAGGGTGGCGGGCGTTTCGCCTCAGCCAAGTGCTTGCGACTACGGGGCCTGATAGCTACACGAGTTGTCTGAGGACCCGATTATTTTCGCTTCCTGTGTCCTGACGCTAACAGTCCTCGGAGCAATGCTAAGAGGCAAACAGACGAGGGCGAAACGGGCAGAAAGGCTACATGCGGCCATCTGTTCGTAACGGCGGACTCAATGCCACGGCCATGGCCACGGATCATCCAGACGTTGCGGGAGTCTATTCAGGCCCGAACCCCCGCCGGCTCAGGAACGGCCGGGACTTTAAATTGTGACATGTGCTTGTCTCGCCTGTGCTTATGCCATGCCATGCCTTGACTTGCCCTCCAGGTACAGCATCCGTGCTACTGGACACGACGAAATGACGAATACGGGTTCCATTCGGCTGGCGCTATGGCTAGAGACGTGAGTGATTCAGCGTTTTGTGCAACCCGGGGTCCGATCAGCTGCAAAAAGTGAGGCCTCGTGTTATATGCAAGGGAACTGATTCGCAGGGACATGGACATGCGCAGCATGAAAGAGGCGTTGTTCACGTCGACTGACAAGCCAGCCATCTTTCCTGGTGGCTTTGTCCTCTTGCCCAGACCCCCCCCCCTCCCCCCCCTCCCTGCTTGTTCGTGGGACAGGAACTGTGCGGTACTGGACTAACAAGATGATAAGAAAGAGAAAAGGGAGGGGTCAAAGTAGAAGGGGAAGTGGAAGAAAAAAGAAGAAGAGAAACAACTTGTAGAGTCTCCAGTTGCCCCGTGCATACGACAATGCCTTCACGATTTGAAGACTCGCGCAGAACACAGCCATGCGCGAAGCGGGTCAACCGCTGCTTTGATTCCTGTACCAGCTCGTCGTCATTTGCCATGTGCGTCGTGTGCGGTACTTTACAGTAACCTCAAGTGGTTGTGACCAAATGGCTTTTTCTCCGCCGTCTGTGCAAAACCTTAGATTCTATTTTTGACACCAGGTTCCCGTAATGCGGTTCCTTAATATTCCCCTACCGTTATGGTCCTAATCTGTACACGATATCGATACTGCTAGCCCTGGTCCCCTGCCCCATCCCCATGCAACATAACCACGCTAATACCGAAACCTATCTCGTGTGCCGATCTGGACCCTGGTTTTTCCATCTTTCGCCTCTTCTCTGTGGTCTGCTTCGTAAAAGAAAGGAGGGGGAGGGGAGGGGAGGGGAGGGGAGCAAGAAGGTTAGAAAGGGAGGTCGGCTGGTACCTGTTGGTTCAAACAGCCCCCCATCCCCATCCAAATGTTTCAGTCAATATTTCATTTCCCGACTGTCTTTCCGCCCGGACGTTGTGTCTCTTAACAAAGTCGCAGCGGCCACTCCCACGTTTCAGGGCATTCTGGAGAAGTTGCAGCCAAGGGTTTGTCCCACGTGAGGCCGCATTCCATCATCGCCCTTCGAGAAGGCCCATCGCTCCAGTCAGACGTCGCAGCTGAAAGCCAATCTCAACGACTTGCTCGACTCAACGGAACATTTGTGGTCTCGCATCCGCTGCCTACGTGGATCCGGCTTCGGTCACAGCTGACTGCTATAAGCTAAAACCACGGCCACGTCCGGTGGTTCAGTGGCTTTGCTCGAAGCTCACCCCTTTTACGGGAAATTGTCGTGATCCTTTGATGATAGGCTTCCTAGTCTACCACGTTGCTGAGCTGTAACGTTAAATGCCGCTCGCTCTTGGCCTTCCAAACCTCTCTTATTATCCAATGAAAAGGCGGCCTCTAACTTTTAGTGTCGCGTTCAACGCCATCCTTCTCGGGGCTAATATAGCATCTAGGGACATGAAGATCTGTGGATACTGCACAAATCACGTACTACAGCCGAGATGTAGATCGGCCTCGACCCTTGGTCGGCAGAACTGCTTCTCTCCAAATGCCATGCTCCTCGGTATGGCACTAGAGTATCCAGGGGTAATTGGGTCTCTATGCTCATGCTCCTCTTGCTCAGATATTTTTTAAAGTGAGGCGGGCAAGTTTGGTTCTAACAATGACGAGAACAGTCGAGCACACATGCTCGGCACCACAGGCACTAACGTGACTGGCAATGAGCACTCATCAAGGCGTTGTCAGGCATGCTGCTCTTGCATACTAGTAGTCACCATATTGGTGCGGATTGCGTAGACGGTAGGATAACTTGGCTCATGTATCCCTAGATGTAGCTATATTAATTTGCTGAAAAGCGTAGATTCACACCAAACCTTGTTCCGTCCACCATTGGTCAGACCAACTACCGTGTCGAGTACCACCTTATATACCGCTCTTTTTAAGTTCCTTATAGTCCAGCCATGGGGGTTAATACTATCGATAGCTTGCTTACCTTGTCAGACTTTACATTCAGCCTCGGCTGCCCGACCCGCCCGCCGCTGAGGGAGACCTACCTTGTAGCGAAGCAAACGTCAGGCCAATGTCTCAGACATCACAAAGAGCACCTAGGTTTCCGAGAATGGGCTTTGCCTACATCGGAGACTGGCGCCTACGGCACGTGCTCGAGATGCAATGCGGCCTACCTACCAATACAGGCAATTGATCCTGCATCCTCTTTTTTATTTTTCCGGACCGAAATGCCTGCGCGCAGACAGTTAATCAACTTACCCTGGTGAAAGCGAGCCAACATGTTCATGAAGCGACGCCCAGTCCGGTTAGGATAACAAGGCCTAATGATTTCCACAAGATTAGCTGAGCTTTACCCATGTCTTGCTCTGCTGAAGAGGGTAGCAGGTGCGAAGTGCAGATAAATACGTGGATGCCCTAGCACATTATTTTCTCTTGTCTATGTCTGCTCAAGTCCAAGCAGCCGCCCGCCCTTAAGCTTGGAGAATGGAGTGTGGCCATTGCGTTGATCGATGTACGATACACGACCGCCGGGGAGTGTTTCTCAACCTCAATTCTTCGGGTTTACATCTTTTAGACCGGAAGGCGAGCATGGATACAAATGCTACCATTACTTATGCTGATGGAGACGCGAAACGACTCGGTAAACTGCGCATTCGCTTCAAACTCGAATTTTACCGCCCTTTTTTGTTGTAATCAATGCCCCAGATGCCCGTTTCTTCAATCGCACGGCACGTTTGCTAGACACAGAACGGCTACTCCAAACATGGATTTCTGGACGATGTCACCTGACTTGGTTTCCCCACGATCCCGTTTCCAGCTTGTTGTCAAAATCGGTGACAGACATGGATGCCATTGGCCAATCCAGATGGGGCGCAAGCATGGTCCAGCCAATGAGAGGCCCATGCCTCACCGAGAATGCGCATTCCATGGATGGTGTAAGTGAGTGGAAGCTCCAAGAGCCTCCACGGGCATCGAGTTTATAATTCTCCAGTTTCAGACCGAATCTGAACCCGACAGTTCTTACACAAAGTCTCGGGAACATTGGGCATCTTCACCTTATCGCCATCTGACAAAGCGCCCCAGGGTCTTATTTGCCCGAAACAGTTGAGCCAAGGTTCCACCAGATGCCCGTGACCTACACGGATATCAACATGGATGCAGCCAGGGACTTGTCCCGAATCGGTCAAGAAAACCCCCGTGTTCCCGCCTCCCCTGAGCTGATGGATGAGGAGGAGTTCCATAAAGTCTTCGACTGGGAAGGGTACTGCTTAGACAAGCCATCCCCCTACCCCAGCCCACCACCTACTCGGCACCTGGCCAATATCATCGACGAGATCCCTGTGGTAATAGACACCCTCTCACTTGACAAGCTGAGGAGTGAGCTCTTCAGAATGAGGACTTCCTTTCAACAAGATGACGGCCCAGCTGCCATGTCGGACTACTCCGGTCAGACCCCACCAGACCTCGTACAAGGCGGGAGTACCTCCCCATCAGACCACTCCGGTTCAGTAGGCTTGGTGCATGCCGACGAGCTTCACCATCAGCATCCCGACGTGACCCTTAGAGAAGTCCAAGCTCAAGACGATGAGTGGACCTACCCTCAGACCATCCATTCCAAGGCCACCGTGCGACAATATCCTCCTCACATCCAGGTTCCAGAAGACCAGTCAAGACGCCATGCGGACCAGCCCGCAGGCCTAAAGCGCCGCCGGTCCGGAAACCTCCAGGACAAACGACGGAGGCAGCTGGCCGATCCTGTCCAGACGGCAGATGTGAGGAAGACTGGCGCTTGCCTGCCATGTCGAGTCTCCAAAACTCGTGTAAGGCGATTGAGTTAATGCTTGTGAACCATGGCTGAGACTCATATATAGTGCTGTGAAAGTGGCGTCTGCCCCACTTGCAGAAAGGCGTTTCCGAAAGATTCACACCTGGCTTGTACACGAGTCACCCCTGCTATGACCTGGCCTGTGATCGGCAGGGTCCCTGGTAAGTCGCACCCACTCATCAGGTCCCATCGCCGAGCGTCACTTGGCCATTCCAAAGGCTCTGTCGTGTTAATTCAGCCAAATAGACGTTTGGTCCAAGAGTGCGATGGAGGAGGAGCAATTGTGCTCGGGCCCCCGCTTCTACACTGGGAAACCTAGAGAGATCTCGGTCTTCTTCGAGAGACACCCATCTTATCCTGCTCTGGATGCGACAGTACAGGCGTACCGGTCCGAGACCAATGTCGACGACGGGACGTCTCCTAGAAAAGTCGATTTTCCTCGTGACAGTGTTCCTAGCCATGCCTCCTTGCAGAGATGGGTGGAGAAGCAGATACACCTGGAAAACAGGCCAGACTTTCGTCATTCTGTCCAGAACTTCCTTTTCGCCTATTCCGAGTATGGTACGGGCCTTCCAAAGGTATGAATTCTCCTCTTCACACACATTACCACATTTATGTTTCATATGCTGATCATGTTCGAGCAGCATGACCTTGTAGTCAAGGTGCATAAGATGAATTGCTTTTTCCGTCTGTGGCAGACGCCTCTGTTTTGGTGTCGGGACCCAGCAAACAACATTGTCAAGCTCCCATTGTCGGTCCAAGCGCAACTTAGAAACATTGCTCGCAAGGCTCTATACTCCCTTGAGCACGATGTGCTCAAAGAATTGGACGAGTGCTTGACCCAACAAGGGCCGCCTAAGCCAGCTGAGAGGATGGCCCTCTGGGCAAGCATGTGGCAGCTGCTTCTGATGTATCGTGATCTAATTGTGGCTTATCATGGGTACCTTGGGCATCTCAAAAGCACTACTCAGGATGCACAAATGGGTAAGTTGTCCTAGGTGCAAAGGCAAGGGCCATTACTAACATCAAGTAAAGTGATGTTCCAGAGCCGACCATATCAGAAACTCGTTGACAACTTCTTCCCGCTCATGGCGGTCTTCCATCGCTATCATTTTCGCACGAAGAAGAGCTTGGAAATATCTATGGAGTGGCTAAAACCATCGAGCATGCGCAAAGGTTATGACAGCTTGTGCCGTTCTGCGGAGCAAGTTCTTAGCTGCCGAAAGGATATGTGTAAGTTACTTGACATGCCTGGTCCCTAAATTTGTGTAGCCATTTTCTGACTCTTTTTCAGACCAGCAATTCCAGGCCTCGCGACATGCAATTGATCAGCGTTTATGCGAGTTTGTGGTGAACCACGAGTTGAAGAAACTCAATGCTCGGAAGCGAGCGCCAAAGGCATCTGCGAATTCCAGAAGCGCTACCGTGGAGGATGATGATGATGATTATGAGTGAAGCCCCACTCGAGGCACGACTTTCGAATGATGAAATGATGGAATGAGAAGGGATCACGGTTAATGATGTTATGACATGACGATAATACGTTGCTCCATGTGATAAGAGCTCGGATAACGAGGATGAAATGGTGTGGTTCATGAAGGGGATGTTTATGCAATTGCCAAACAGGCTACCACTTGGATTGCCTTGGTAGTATTTTCCAGGAGTTCTTGCTGTGATAAGGTTTTCGGGAAAGTAGTTTGAATCTTTCAATCAGCTCTTCCATTTTGAGTTCTTGAGCAATTTCGGGCGGCACAGCTATTGCTATCTCAATGACATTTGTCTCCTTTGAACGATTTGATTCGAACCTGCACCGGTTAGTGACACTGTCTCGGTGAGGTGATTTGAATTTACCTTATCGTCGATTGGAGCTCGTTTGCGTTCCTCGGCGGCGTGGGCAGAATTGTAACGAGGATCCCGGATATCACTCCAATATATGCTGCCCAAAATGCTGCGTCTACCGATCGCGAGTTTGCAATGTGTCGCAAACGTTTAAGTATGTCAGCATCCACCTGGCCCTGGGTATTGCCCCAGCGTGCCACTGAGGTTATGGCCAAGATGGCACGAACAACATGTGAGAAACCAGGGCAATCCGATTCTCGGATAAGAGAATGGTGGAGGGCAAATGAAGCGTTGGTATCGGTGTCATGCCCTTGTCGACCCCATAGTTCACCAACCCACAAAGGTCCTAAACCAGTTGAGAAGATGGTAGGAATGGAGGAGAAATCCAAATCCTTCGGCAAGGCACTTGAGAGTATCTCAAGCACTGCGTTATACACCGGCAGCTTTTCGTCCGTTATGGGTGCCAGAGCATGCAGAGGGTTGCTTTCTCGGATTTGAGGTGGCAGTTTCATCATCAGAAACCCTTCGCGGTTGGACCCGCCGCAGAACGTCACCTGCCCAATATTTGGTACTGCTTGTACGAATGCTTCAACAACACTCGCAATGGCGGGGAATTGGGTACGACGCCTAGTTGACATTCCAGGAATCTTCTCAGCATACTCTGCGTTGACTGTGCGTAGCCTGGTAGTCTCTTTGAAACGGTCGCCGGCGACGGTATAGCTGTTGATAGATGTAATTGGAAAGGGTTTCACAGCATCGTCATGCATGAGCATACTGCCATAGCCCCTGAAGCCCCCACCACACATATAAACGTTGACAACGGCGCTTTGGTCGCCACTCTCATAGGCAGCTCGGATGGCTCCCAGGGCTGGAAATCTGGTACATAATCTCATGTAGGATTCGCGCATGCCGTTCCCAAGTTTCGCCAGCTCTGTAGACTGGACCTCACCAGGTTCCCTCACGAGAATTCGGTGCAGCTTAGCAGCTCCGTAGGGAAGGCTGTTTCCGGCCTTGGCAGCAGCGAATTCGTAACCAGCAACGGCGGTATCTACCCACGTCATCTGGACACTGCCACCACCTAAATCCAGAAACAGAGCACCGCCGTGGACATTGACAAGTCCGCTCCGTGAGCCCATCACGGCACCTAAGAGTGTCTCGGCTGCGGGCTCTAAGATTTGCACGCGTAGGCCATCGGTCGCTAAACTGATAGCGTCCATCATGGAGCCTGCATTCGAAGCACGACGCATAGCCTCCGTGGCAAGGAGGACGATGTTAGATTTGGGAACATCATGTCGCGCGGCTATACGACAGAAACGCGAGACAGCAGTTGCGACCAGTTGGATGGTTCCGGGTGGGAAACTGAGATTGTCTGGGTCGGTCCCTTCCAGAGCGTCAAAGAGGGAGATGGGAGCACGGGATGAGAATAGAGGTGAGAGAAGGCGGGTACGTGGTGGCGCAAGTGAGACGACTGAGAAACGAATGCCATTGCTAGATCAGGGAGTCAGCGCGAGTCACGTGGAGGATTGGGCGCCAAGGCGGATGAGGGCGTCACCTTCCCATGTCCACGATGGCGTGGAGGTGGCTCTCATCGTTGGGTCGCCAGAGCGGAAGTTTCTGCTTGAGGTTCTCAAGGGTGATGAGGTCAGAGGGAGCCATGGCATGCGGTGATTGCGATGGCAACGACGGCTTCGGGCAACGACGGCATGCACTAATGCCTATTCCGCTGTAAGACGGCACGCCACGTCGAAGCGCAGGTTGCCGATGCAAGGAGTATACTGGTTGGGCTGGGCTTAAGGCGCTGGACAGATTTAGGCTGGCGATCAATTGGGCTGAAGCCGGCGAGAAATATGACGAGCATCTCCAGTGCAGCCCGGCCCTGCGGCGCGTGGAGACGTGGTGGGGAGGGGCAACACATCGCATCGGGCCCATTGCCAGAAAAGCTGGGGACGGCTCCTTCTGGCGGCGGAGCCCCGAATCAATGCAGCTCACCGCTGGTCTCACAGATCGGGCCCACGGCTTCAGACAACCCATTTGCCCGAAGCTGTTGACACAAGCCGGATCATGCACGGCGCCTGTCTGCGTTGTCAACTCGCTCCCCAGTCTAGCTAGTGAGTGGGACAAGCGTGGGTGGGCTTAAGACAGCCAAGAGTGGCCGAGTTTGTTTCACTGACAGAAACATTTAGATATTCCGACGGTGGAAGTTTTGTTAGATTGGATTGACCTCAGATCTCAATATAGGTCGAGGTGAATGTTCTTTGCTCTGGAATGATGGCCCTAAATTCTATGTCATGTTTACTCAACATGTGGCATCCGGCGCCATCCCCAGGTGAGCTTTGTAAAGGCTCGTATGAAAGTCTTGGGAGCTAATTCCGTTAAAAAGCCTATGATGCAAGCTCCATGATGTGGGCTTTGAACTGCCCAGCCGCGATTTGATTTCTTTCGGACGGAACATAGGTTGCTCGGTACGCTGTGTTTTCTGCATGATTCAGCAAAAGAATCAAGATATCCTTACAAGAGTCGACATTTTTTTTTTATCAAAACTGGCGAATTTACTATGGTAGTGCGTCTGCAAGTGTGGCTTTGCAGGATCTTCAATCTAGTCGATTTCTTGCTATGTAGTTTCACTGTGTATTCCACACACCCGCTGCGTATATTTTGGTGACACAACATTGTGCCTTTGGAGTTTCCTCCGTGGCGCAGAAGCCAGGCCACATGGTTGTAAAGTCGTTAGTTAAGACCCACCGATCTACCTGAGCTCCTGAGCCGAGCCGTTGGAGCTTCATTTGGACGTTTGCTAATTAGTAGACCACGCCTCACGCCACAATGATGTACTAAATTCGTCCTCGGCTTGGTGCGAAACGCCGAGGCATACGTCCACGACTTCCCCAGCGGGCTAGAACATGCAGTCGCAGACCTGGTAGATTCTTTCATCAGTTCAGGATCTAGATCTCCTAGAGCCCAAGGTTCTTTACTGATTGAGATGAGAAGACATGGGGACTGTTGATCCGGTTGTTGCGCGGTCTCTTCGTGCCCGCGCGTTCTTTAGTTTCATACCAAGAAACGCATCTAACAAGATAGTTGGCACAAATGCACACCAATCGTCAGGCAGGTGCTTTGGAAGTCCGCCAACTGATGCTTCTGACCCAGCCTGCCTTTCTTATTCTGTCGGTAAAAACCCGAGAGGTTGTTTGTGTGCCACCAAAGACCTGGTGGGGGCTCGAAGAAGCTGGACTGTTCAATTCATCCTGGAGCAGCTTACGCAACGTGGTTGGCCACGGTCTGTCCGCAATGCAAGACGCTCGGGGCATTCATGCAAATGGAGGTGATGGAGTGGGAAGACGGTTGCGAGGTGTAGCGTGGGCATCAGTCGCGCAACAACACGATGCCGGCGAATCGATTCAGATCGTCGCTGGTCTCGTGCTCGTGCTCGCCAGACATCCAATGGCATTGAGGCCCAACGTATATGCAGACCGTCCAGCTGCGCAGTTCATGCTTCATGGCTTCGTTCCAAGTTCTGCTCTGCATATGTCCTATCCATTGGCCACTAAGGTATCATGCCCCCAGAATTTCTCCAGGACGGTCCACCACTGCCCCCCTGGTGAACCTTGTGAGGCCAGTGGTCACACAGCATCCGATTGTTGGGAGGTCCAATCAATACACTCGGGAGTTCACATGGCACTGTCCAATCTCATGCTGTCGACATGAAGCTGGGGCTGGAAGCAGGGTGACTGACCGTTGTTGAGAGCGGAGTAGGTACGTACCCCGCCAGCACCTCAGAAAGGTGCTCGACTCGACACCAACCCTTGCCTATCACATTGTTACCAGTTCACAACTGATTGGTCACTTGTGTCACTTCCCCTCCTTTACCCGAGGATGCGCGTCATGGCGCGTCAGTTTCGTGTTGCTTCAGAAACACCACAACCAATGCTGCTGAACCTCACGGTGCCATTGATCTCGCAAAACTGTAGAACTCGGTTGGCGGACTTGTCTTCATCTGAACGAGTGCTTGCCCTGTGGCAGAGGCCGAATGAAACTAGTTTCAGAATCGTCGGAACTCTCGCGAGGATGCAGTCTCCGCTGAGTTCGGGTTGCTTGCTGGTTTGTTTGTTTTGTCGACCTAGCTTTATCAACAAACCCCTTATTCCCGCAGACGACGAAGCGAGCATGTCCAGGTTCTGCCTGTCCCAGGCCATCGCAACCGTTGTTCCCTCCTTGCAGCCGCGTGAAACTTCCTTTACCGCCGGCCACGCTTGGCCATCTACCCACATCGCCTCGGGCCGGGGCCCCTGCTGCGCACAATGCTTGGACGATGTATGTGAGCCAGGAATTTTTGTAATTTCCTCTAACGATTGGGTCAAATAGTAGCATTGGCGAATAGCTCCCATGTTCAGCGAACAGTCAAGCCTCCATGCTATGGGGTACGGGTGCCCGGTTCATGCAGTACGACGTAGACGTGGATGCGCGGCTTGACTGTAAACCTTGACGTGTCGTGCCGTGCTCCTTCTAGATAAACCATTGACTGTGAGGGACCGGAAACATCACGTAGTGCCCTCTAGAACAAAACGATGCGGAGAATAGGATAACCTCGTTATTGGCTCAAGGCAGACGACAACACTGGCTCGTTTCGAGGCAACGACGAGACAAGGAGGGATGCAGGAAGAAAGAGACCTCCTCTTATCTGTTTATGGTCATGACCGGTAGCATCCTGTACGTGTCTCTTCACACGGGTTTGATCAGGTCAATAACCTCCTGCCCCTGTCCTGAGTCCCCGTCAAATCCCCCGGCCTCGACTACCTTTTTCATCTTCGTTGTGAGCACTTCCAGGTCATACCCTCCCGCAAAACCCTGAAGTGCTCAATTGCAATTGGGCAATTGGCCAGCAGGCGCACGGGTGTCGCATTGGAGCCGGCTAGTCAACGGCGGTCGACTGCCATCATGGCTGTGTTGCAACCGCTGGAACACGCTGCTTGCGGCTGGTGTAGAGACAGAGGTTGGTTTGAGAGAATTGCAACCCTGCAGTCACAGTTACTTGGGCGGCATGGTGCGATAGCAGTCCCAGCCCCGATCTGCCTCAGGTGTCCTGACTAGAGAAAATCCGGGTGCTGAAGGTGGGATCCATCGCTGCTTTGGCACCACCCGACAGCGCCCGCTGTGCTTCCTGCTCAGGGTCTGGGTGGAGCAGCGCTTGTCAGTCTCCCTTGTCCCCGTGCTGTCGTGTTTACCCACCTAGTCGTCGAATCTCGAGCCTTCACTCGCTGCTCTGGGGCGCTGCCCGGGCCATGCGCTGTTAGCTCGATGCACCTTCTTTAGGGTTGTCGACGAGTGGGGACAGGACAAGACAAGACAGGATGGATAAGACCAGAGTCTGTAGCGGTAGCGGCCCAGGCCAGATGCTGTCCATGTCCTTGCCCAGGCCCAGGGCCCATGTGCCGGCTCTGGTACCTGCTGTTCGCGCCACCCGCTTCTGGCCCGCTTTTTGGTGGCAGCCCTGGCCAGCTTGCCTGCATCGCGCCTGCTGCTGCTGCCACCTGAACTTGAGGTCAGCTACTGCCAGGTACCTGTCCTGCAGTACATTTCTCTACCACATCCCCCCATCCACCCACACCAGCTCCTCTCGGCCGCTTTTCCCCCTTCACCACTCTTCATTCCAGTCCTTCTTTTTTTTCTATGTTTCCTTTTGGGCGCAACACCCACCAGCGCGATCTCGTCGCGGGGATCAGCCGTCTCTGATCCCAGTTGTCCACCTTCGACTCAAGACGACTTCGACACCGGTGCCTTTTCGTCCCAACATCGGCCGGCGACCGTGGTTGCGAGCGCTTCAGCCCATCTCCCCGATTTTGACGATTAAAACGACTCATAACGACTCAACCCGCGACAATCGGTTTTCGCCTCAGTTTCCTTGACTCTAAACCTTATCCTATGCGTGCGAAACTACTGCTCTGCCAATGTTTATCACGGGCGCATCGCATTTCGTAACCTCAGCCTGCGCGATCCCAGCCACCTCGTGACCACTTGGGGAGCGTTGCGTTCCTCTTGCGCCTACCCAGCGCTGAATTGAAGCTGTGGAACCTTTGTCGCATTGCGAGACATTGCCTTCACCCCGAGATACATTTTGCGCCGTGCGGCTGCAAGGGTTGCGCCCGCTTCCAACAGTTTCTCTGCCGTCCCTTATAGCACCCCTTGCTTCCCTTGGCCACGAGTTTCCTCGAGCGCGATTGCATACCATCACCAGCGAGATGCCGCCCTTCCATCCATTCGCGGCGCTGTCGCGTGCCACCCGCGCTGCATCATTACCAAGAACCCCGGAACCTCGCGCAGATGCTGATGATCAACCACCATCTGCGCCCCGACCGCGACTTCGGCTCAAGAGGCGGAACGCGTCAAATCTACACGCCCCGACGCAGCAGTTCTTAGCCTCTGTCGCCGCAGCCGACGTGCCCATTCCCAGTATCGAGGAGCCTCACGTCCTCGATCAAGATTCGCTAGACACGCTACAGCCCATGAATCCTCATTTGGCTGAAATTGCGGCTTTAGACTTCCCTTCCGAAGGCATGCACGAGAGAATCTTTTCCCCGCCTAAAACGCCTGCGCCTGGTTTACTTGCTTCGGTTTCTCCCGCGCCTGGCAGGCGCTTTCCCGACTGGTCTATGAACTCAAGCGTGGATAGTTTGGAGTCGAGTCCCGACTGCGAGTCAAGTCGGCCCTCGACAGCGCGCTCTACGCAGACCAGCGCCTCCTTGTTCAGCGGCTTCTCGGTCGCATCCGACGAGTTGGACCAGTGCCTCAGCCCAACATGGGAGTATTCAAATGGTTTGGGTGGTTCCGCCTTGGCAGATGATGTGGTGAAGAACGAGGGCAGTAAACGTGCTCCCGCCGCTACAAAATCGAGGAAAGCACCTTGGACAAGGGCCATGGGCCAACATTTATGGTCGACATATCTCTTATATTTACAGGATCCTCATGTGACACCTTTGCGAGTTGGAAAATGCGGCATTCCGCCACACGGTGTTTGCACACGGGTTGCGCGTCAAGCCAGAAGAAGCTGGAAAGGCTCTAACCCTCAGTACAAGGCTGGGCATAATCTGGAAAGCAATTCCATGACCCCGACTGCGGTGTCTTCGGCGACCTTTGTACAATGGCCACATACGTGTGCGGCTACTCGGGCGTATCTCCGGGAGCTGTGCAGGACCAACGCTGCAAGCACTACCCGTAGCCACCAGCACCTTGCGCACAGTCCCACACCGTTCGGAAAGGCAGCGAACCGCCTTCGTAACCGTCGCTTCACTCCCGCACTGTCACCACCCATCTTCTCGAGCACCGATATGGCCCTGTCGTTGGCCATGAGTACGGCGGACTCGATGCAAGCACAAGGTCCACTCGCCCAGCTCACCAAGTCAAAACCTGAACTCTCGTCGCATATACTCTCAGATCCCTTCGAAGTTGGCCCCGCCACGACGCAAACTGGGCCTTGCCGGGCTCGGCTCGGCTCGCCCTTCACTGCTCAGAGCTATGGCCCAAGCTCGTCCACATCCCTTGCCACGAGCCTCGAAGTAGGTTCAGAAGCGTACCGACAAGCCCAGACTATGGGCCACCAGCGCGGGCTGCAATCGCCTGCAAGAGTGACGCGCAGCCGCTCCAACACCCAGAAGCGCCGAGATAGGCAACCCCTGTTCGAGCCTCGCAGGATTAAGCGTCCTAGTCTTGGATCCGATCTATGGGCCGACCCCGCCATCCATGGGGACCTTTTGGAAACCAACATCCCTACGGCTGAGTTTAGTTCTACTGCTTCCAAGCAGCGTGACAACCTTTTTGTCCCTCGCACCAACATTCAAGAATTGTTCGCAGCAACGCAATTCCCACCAGCTCAAAGGACTGACAGCATCGCGCGGCGCTTATCAACGGCTCCTGAATTGCCTCCAAGACTTGGCTCGCCTTTTGCCTTTGCGAATAACAGCCGATCAGTGCCGAACCGCTTCTCCAGTCCCGCTACAATGGGTCAAGATAGTGCAGCCCGCTTGTTTGCTACCGTTCAACAACATCCTGACAGCAAGGTTTCCTCGCCGAAGACGTCTCTTGCAAGTCGCCTCGCCTATATCGATGAACGACTCAGGGATTTCCGCCGGCGCGATCATACACGCCGGCGATCCGACTCGCCCTTATAAATCCTGTACAATAACCACCTAATGCTCCCAATCTTAATGATTATGAGATTCATGCATTTCCATAACAGAGCCGGCGGAAGGTTGCTTGCCTTTCAAGCCTTGATTTACGTCTGATAATTCTCGAAGACTACACAGCTTCGTAACAACTACATCCAACTTGCAGCATTCCTTGCACTGTCGCATCCCGCATTCCTACACTCAATTGTTTTCTTTTATTGTCATTTTGTTTTGCACTCTTCTCGGGTCATTCTACGATTGGTCTTACGAGAAAGGGCATGTTTCGAGAAAACCTTGCTTATCGATCTTCTCGACACTACTATCTTCGCCAGCTTATCCAAAATTACCGAAGCCGTTGCCAATGCATTCGCGATGTGGCTGGCGATTACTAAGGTTGATCTACCCTTCCTGACGAAAATTACGACGAAATGAACGACAGATATTGGCACAGACCTGCAATGGCTCCCCATCTTATGTTCTGCACCTTTCTTTGGCTTGTCGCTTACCACTTTATATTCCTTCTATATTCGTACTCGACCTGATGAGCTCACTTCTTACGCCGTCCTGACGCTTGATGATGGAAGCATTTCTTTTCTTTTCACTCCTTCTTTACGAGGATATATGATGTACATGCCATGCCTGCAACGAGTTGTCAGGTGTTCAACAGCGACATGCTTCAGTTGAATGTGAGGGTTGCAGCGATGTGCTCTTTTTGGCGTCTGTAGCATGAGATATGAGATATATTTATGACACATCGATTTTTTTTCTGCTTGTTCCCGGAAGTGATTGAATAATGATGAGTTGGCATCGCCTGGGGTTGAGCATACGACTAAATCTTGCCGAAT